>MU787758.1:1804-13899 GCA_026770625.1 Nicotiana glauca | reverse complement strand
AGGATGGGAGGTAGGCCAAGGTCATAAGCAACTTTTCCAACATGCTTCAATACCTCAAAAGGGTAAATAAACCTCAGACTCAATTTCCCTTTCTTCCCAATTCTCATAACGCCCTTAATAAGCGAAACTCGAAGCAGAACCCGCTCTCCGACCATATATGAAACATCACAAACCTTTATGAGTCAATCTAGTCATAGGAGCTGCAATCGATAAAAACCCTTCCACCAAACGAGGGTAGTAACCCGCCAAGCCGAGGAAACTGCAAATCTTTGTAGCTGAGGAGGGTCTAGGCCAACTCTACATTACCCCTACCTTCTTCGGACCCACCCGAAAACCCTCACTTGATACCAGTGACCTAAGAATGCCACAGAATTCAACAAGAATATACATTTTGAAAATTTTGCATATAATTTCTTTTCTTCAGATTTTGAAGCACTGTCCTCAGGTGCTGCTCATGATCTTCCCGACTCCGGGAATACACCAAAATGTCATCAATAAAGACAATAACAAAGAGTAAAGATATTGCCGAAATACTCTGTGCATCAAATGCACAAAAACTGCTGGGGCATTGGTCAGCCGAAATGACATACATGGAACTCGTAATGATCATATTGAGTCCTGAAAGCAATATTTGGGATAGCTGGCTCCCGAACCTTCAACGGATGGTAACCTGAGCATAAGTCAATCTTTGAAAATACTTGTGCGCCCTGAAGCTGATCAAATAGATCATCAATACAAGGCAAATGATAATGGTTCTTCACTGTAGCATAATTCAACTAGCGTAATCAAGACACATACACGTAGAACCACTCTTTTTCTTCACAACAAGATAGGAGCACCCCCAAGGTGATACACTGGGCCAAATAAAACCCTTATCAAGCAAATCCTTGTAATTGATCCTTCAATTTAACTGAAGGTTTCACCTCATCCTTAGTTCATAACCTTAGGACATGGCCCAAACTTCAAAGTCTTCCATTCTTCATAGGATCAGAATTCCACACCATCACACTGCATTAGTCTTATTTCAACACACTTAAACTTTTAATAATGCTTAAATACTTCGAAATTGTTTCTCCGGGTTGTTACATTCTCCCCCACTTAGGGTCATTCATCCTCAAATACACGACGTAGCTTATCTCTTTCATCGCACATCTTAATGTCTCAAATTTTCTAACTTCCAAATTTTTTTTGAAATTTTGGTAGATCCTCCCCTGTAATTGGCCCTATCCACCTGCCAGAGTAACACCAAAATAACTCCTAACAAAATATCCACAACCCAATGAAACACCACAATGTATATATCAATAATACTAATCTCTGCATTACAAGCATCACATTATCATAATGATATCACGACATGAAACACGACATCTGTATGACCATAACCTCGTCTCTGGCCATAATAGTTGTTCATAAATCACAACATTGCCAATTAACCTTATGTTAACAAATATCTCATTTCAGACCTCCGCTTTACTCACAACGAGGCATGAAGATCTCATAATTACTTACCTGAATTGACGAGTCACATTTAACGCCAGCTGGGCGCCCATCTCGTAGGCTAAAACTCAATGTTTACAACACAAAAATGACTGAATATGAACAGAAAATACACAATAATTGTCAAATAAGCCTAACAGGAATGACTCCCATTTAAAATATAGTACAAAATTTTAAATTTCATAAAATGAGAATTTTAAACATATAACTTTTCACCGCCAGGACCTTGTCCTTATATAACATCTACCGCAGCTTCTAGCTCGGTTCAAAATATTTCACATTATGTAAAAATTTGAGGATCTCATCCTCAACTCTGAATCACAAGTATTTGCACATTGTACCAACCAAAATTTTTCGTTTCCTTTCTTCCTTCTTTTCAATAAATTTCCGTCAAAGAAAATCACAACATAAAATGAACCCTCATACCGATAGGGCATATAATTGACAATTGAAATCATTTATACTGAAATTGCATCAAAACCCACTGTAGTAAGTAATAGAAAGTCAATTTTAGCCTCATAGATATTTTTAGTGACCAACGCATAATGATAGGGATAGCTATCTCCATATAATAGCCTAACATGAGTATTCACATAAGTAGATCTCAGGATTACGAAGCTCACTCATGAGTGAAGCATATTAAGAGGACTCGCCTTAGTTTTCAAAGTCAAATCAAGTTAAGGAAAAACAATCCTTTTTTTTAACAATCAGACTTGTACATGTAATGACACCATCTGGTGTAGTGGTCTGAGCCACACTATAGCAATTATATCAATGGTTCGGACATCCACCTCTTAGGCGCCATCTACCCATTCGTTCTCCATATCTAACTTGTAGCGTACATAGATTAGTAACTATAATGGAGTGTGTTGACTGTACGTTCTGATGAAATAGATTTCTCCCAAGTTTGGGACAACTTCTCATGATATTTCTACTATCACCACATTCATAACAACTCATCCGCATTTCGGCTACTCATACTGAGTCTGTGCCAGATAACTAGAATAATCATTTAAGGAATCCCATGCTAGTGGTGCATTAAAATATGATTATCCCATGAGAGTGCCCTGATTAACTGGGGGACCACGAGTATTCTGAAATTGTTTCCATTTTCCTGCTGATACTAAAATTTAGAATTAATATGGACATAGAAATATCGAATGTCCCAACATCATCCCATACAAATCTCAGGTTTTACTCATATACAAGTTTTAGAGAACTTTTGAATACCACATAAATACATCTTAGGCCGAATCTGATATGACACATGACCGACAATTTGAACGTTGATAGTGAACTCCTTTCACTTGGCGCAAAGCCATAAGATACATCCTGATAATCCATGATACTAACCTTTATCGCTCATACGTCACCATCATAACACAACTCAAGCCATTTGTTGGGCACATATCATTCTTATGACAGTTAAACTCACTTCCTCCAGTATCTCGGTTGCTAGTTGTACCCTTCGCTAAATAGACATCTCATACGAACCATATAGTCTTTATTACCACCAACTATTTTTAGATCTACATCCACCTCGTGACTTTACCATTACTGCGATGATTAGGCAGTTAAGTAAACCTTCTTAAGACCGTACTTATCAATCGAATGTCAAAACCTAGTGCACCCCTATGTGCACAATGGAATGGATCTCTTAATACTTTTGCATTATCGATATGGATGACACGCGATAACAATGGTTGAGTAAATTCTTGGCTCCCTTATAATCCCTCTATAGCATCACGAACCATCGGCGCATACTTGATACCGAGTGCGCAATTTCAATACATGAGTGGATGAAAAAGAACATATGATATAGGCTCCAACTGAATAAATGATGCATGATAAGGAATCAAATGAAGTGGAATTTTCCTAACGGTTACATAGCCTCTCGTAGATAAGTACAGACGTCTCTGTACCGATCAAAGAGACTCTAATAAATCGGCCTGTGTTCCGTGACTCCTATGAACCTAGAGCTCTGATACCAACTTGTCACGATCCCAGTTCATCATCCGTGAACATGTCATGACGGCACCCAGTCACGATGACTAGGTAAGCCTAACAGTGCGAAAGTAACAATTGATATGAAAATATTAGATTAAAAGTTAAATAGCTTAAGGAAATGTATATAACTTGCCGCTTGGTACATACACTTCAACACTACAATTTCTAAATCAAAAATCCCAAAACCCGGAATCTCACGGGCAACACATGCTACAGAAGTATATGGTATGGCTCTAACTCCGGAATGTCTACACAACTGAAAGAAAGGGGAAAGTCAAATACTATAGCTGGAATAAGATAGAGACTCCTGGTCTGCGAACATGACAGATATACCTCAAAGTCTCTGGTAGATGTCTCCTGGATCTCTAATAGTGCGCCCGACCGGAAGTACCTGGGCCTGCACATGAAAAAATTGCAGAGAGGAGGCGTGAGTACACCACAACGGTACTCAGTAAGTGCCAAGCCTAACCTCGATTGGGTAGTGACGAGGAAGGTCCGGGCCCTACTGAGATATAACATAATAATCAATATGATAATGAGGAGACAACATGAGATTAATGACATCGATAATGTAGCAAGATAATAAGTAAAACAGTAATAGAGAACAAACACAAACAATGAATAGAGGTATAAACCACAACAAGATATTTAACATCGGGGATCTACTGGTATCCGGAGGATCTCTTGGTATCCTCAATAAATCGTTCGGGGATCTCTTGGTATCTCGAGGATTTCTTGGTATCCTCAATAAAAATTCTAGGATCTCTTGGTATCCTTAATAATAATTCTGGGATCTCTTGGTATCCCGAGGATCTCTTGGTATCCTCAATAGTAATTCTAGGATCTCTTGGTATCCTCAATAAAAAATTTGGGATCTCTTGGTATCCCGCATTCTCAGTCTTAAAACATAGCACGTGCAAGGGGAGCTCCCGGGATGCCGTCCCTTAGTCCCAAATTTAAATATGCAGGGGGAAGCTCCCGGGAATCTAACCCGTAGTCCCAAAGTAAATATGCAGGGGGATCTCCCGGGAATCTAACCCGTAGTCCCAAAGTAAATATGCAGGGGGATCTCCCGGGAATCTAATCCGTAGTCCCAAAGTAAATATGCAGGGGGATCTCCCGGGAATCTAACCCGTAGTCCCAAAGTTAATATACCAGGGGATCTCCCGGGAACCTAACCCGTAGTTCCAAAGTAAATATGCAACCACAATCAGAGAATATTCAGAAGTGAAGTACATCAATACAACAACATCTCAAAATATCAAATAATTACCAAACTCATGGCAAATAATAGTAGATTCTAGCCTAATATGCTTCATAGAGTGAAAACAAGGCAGTTTAAGCAAATAGGCAAGTAAGTCCACTAAACATGCTTTTCTATACTAGCATAGGCAATAATAGCAAGTAGAATAAAGCAAATTTGAAAGAAACTCAACTCAAGTACTTCTAAGTAAAATTCGGATTTTCAACAATTAGATCAAGTACGCACTCTTCACCTCACGTACAAGGCATTCTATTACCAATTTCATATCATAAGGGACAAAGTCCCCCACACAAGGTTAGACAAGCCACTTACCTCGAACCGGCTCAAAATTCAATCCAAAATCACGTTCTTGCCACGAGTATTTGACTCCAAATGGCTCAAATCTATTCAATTAAGTTGCATAATGTAAATAATAATACAAGTAATTGATTCTACAATTAAATTGTAAACTAATACGCGAAATTATATAAAATGACCAAAATACCCCTCGGGCCCCACATCTCGAAATCGAGTAAAATTTATTTTTTTCGAAACCTCGTACTCTCACGAGTCCAACCATACCAAATTTATAAAATTTTCATATCATTTCGACCCTCAAATCATTGATTCTATTCAAGAGGTTTTTATACCCTTTTCAACAAAATTCTCAGATTAAACGTCAAAACTCGTAATAGATTCAAGTTATACAACAAAAATTGAGTTAAGAACACTTACCCCATTTTATATGGTAAAAATCGCTTCGAAAATTACTTCAATCCGAGCTCCATAGCTCCAAAAATGAGAAAAATAGTGGACTGCTCGAAATATACACTGTCTGTGATTTTCGCATCTGCGGTTACTGTTCACTGCAGGTGCGATTTTACTGTTCACCACTTCTGCGGTACTGTTCACCGCAGAAATTCATCCGCTTTTACGGTTACTGTTCATCGCAGAAGCGGAAATACTAGTTTTGCCCCAGAAAATTGCAGCAGCTTTTTATTTCACTAAAAATGCTATAACTCCATCATACGAACTCGGAATTCGACGATTCTTGTCCTTATGAGTCAAAAATAATAATACGAACCTATTACTTCAATAGAAACACAATTTGGAGCTCATTTGCTCAGTTCAATAACCATTTTGCTCGTTAAATAATTAATTCATATTTCATGTCAAAAACCCAATCGCGACTTGATGAAATTAGACCAAAGTTTCTAGATCAGTCCTATAATTCATGATTTAAATTCTAGAAGTCTCGAAATCAAATTTCAATTATAGAACTAAAATGGACCTTTGGATCATTACATGTTTGTGCTCAAAACAATAAAAATCTTCCAAAAATGACCCGTTGGGCATCCGAAACACACCCGAGGCCCCCAGGACCTCATTCAAAAGTTCCAAAATATCCTATTACGTTATTCAAACTTGTTCCAATTATCAAAAACACCTCGACTAACACCCAAATTATTAAATTACATCGAATTAAAGCCTAAGTTCTTTTAAAACTTCAAAAACACACATTCGATCAAAAACCCGACCAAAACATGTCTGAATGACTTGAAATTTTGCACACATGTCCCAAATGACATGATGGTGCTATAGAAACTTCCGGAGATCCATTCCGACCCTCGGATCAAAATTTCACTTATCAACCGGAAATCGCCAAAATATTAGTTTTCGGCATTTCTAGCCTAAATGAGTTACGGACTTCCAAAATATATTCCGAAGACGCTCCCAACCTCAAAATCACCTAAGGAGCTAACGGAACCATCGAATTTCCATTTCGAGGCCGTCTTGACTTAGTTCCGATTAAGGACCATTTTTCAACTCTTAAGCTCTCATTTATGGACTAACTGTCCCAAAACACTCCGAATCACAACACCGAACGTCCCGGCAAGCCAAAATAGTAGAAATGAACTTAGAGGAAGCAGTTAATAGGGGAATGGGGTGTAAATTCTAAAAACGACCAGCCGGGTCGTTACAATTCCTCTGCCGTGTCCGGCGGCGCCACCACCAACTACTTCCAAATTCACACTAAACAACCAACACACCTTCCTCATCTCATATCTACCACCAATTTCCCAAAACCCTCACCCATTTGTTTCAAATTCCAAATCTGAAATTCCAAAAAAAAAACAACAAAACCCTAATCCGCTCCTCCTTCTTATTTCCAGCGGTTTCAAGGCTCGATTCAAGCCAAAATTTATGCTAATCGATTGTTCTCATTAATAACAATCGATTAGTATCATTTTTGGCTCATTTCGAAGTTCACCGGAGTCCAACCGCCCTGCATAGCCATGTTCTTTCACCTCCTGTATTGAGTCATTGACTCTGTCGGTGAGGCAGATTCTTTTCTTCTTCCTCTTTGGTTTTGTTTTCTTCTGCTTGTTTTCCAATTATTCTCCTAATTATGAGTACATGCTTGTTTGAGTTTGTCGGGTTAATTATTTGTTCAAATTGGTTGACATTATAAGTTTGTTTAACTCGAACGAGTGTTTTATTTGTGTATCTCTGCTTAAGATAATCAAGACCCTTAAACTGTTTGGCCAATCTATCATTAATTCTGTTTTGTTTGTTTTTTTTTAGTTCTTTTATATTCTCTTGCCAATGGCATTTTAGATTTTAGGGTTCTTCTTTTGTGCTAAGATTTCAGTGCCAAGTGTCTAATGTTCATCCCTCTTTGATTGTGAACGGATTTGGAAAATAGTCAGCTGTTTGATTTAATTTTGTCTAGTTAGTAATGGCTAGAAAACTATTGGGGAGTTAGTTGAATAATAGAAACTTGAGAGGTTATCTGAGAGTAAGAAAATTAGATTTTTGTTAGGGAAGCTTCTAGAATAGGGGCAGCTGGCCTTATTTGGTTAGCACAAATTGCTGGAGCCAATTAAAGGTGGCCAGTTGTCCCATTCAGTTAAAAGATGCCTTGTGGGGGTATTTTGGGGAATTTGCTTACCTTGACTTGGAAGGCACACCACAGACCCCCCCCCTATAAATGAAGATTTCCTTTCACTCAAAGAAAAAAAAATATTCTAAAAATCTGAAAGAGAATTAGAGATAGAATTCCAGAAAAATACAAAAAAAAGGGCAAAAGTTCTATTGTTCGATTAAGTTTCAGTATTTTGTACTTCTGAAAAACAAAGTTCCTATTCTCAAAGAATGGATTAATGTTGGATTATTAAAGTTTTTGGTTCAAGCTGGTTGAAGGTTAAACCTTCATTGGTTTTGCTGAGTTGATTTCCTGGGTTTGAGTGTTGAAACTGGTTGATTCCTGTTGCTGTTACTGTTTCTTCACCTCTTTTCCTTTAATCTCTAGATATAAATTTTGAATCCTTCATGATGTAACTTTAATTTGAAGATGGAATAAAGGCAGTGTTAATTTTGGTAGTAGTTTTGTTTGTGCCACAGCTGTACCTCTTCATGATGTTTATCTTCTAGTCATTTGGATTCATAAGGTAGTTTGGTTGATTATTGTTGTTTAACTAAGTCCTCATGATTGCAATTGAATTATGGACTATTGAGGCAAAGAATTTGATCAAACATAGATCAATATCTATGTTTTGTGATTAAGCCCTGTTAGTTAGGTATTGGGTATTTTGGAATTGTCAAATACTACGACAGCATATTTCTTCGAATATATGAATTTTAGCCTTAAGTTTAGAGTATTTTGTATTAGAACAGCTACTGTTAATGATGGTATTCTCTATTATGTTTAAAGTGTTGTGGTACATTGTTAAATGCAAACAGGGTAAAGAACATGGACGATCTGAAGCATTGTTTATGTGCCTTTCTCTGTGAATATTTTGAGCCTTCGGTATATAAAAGTTTCAAATAAAAATTGAATTTCATTTTGATCTTGGGAAGTTTGATTTCAGTTGTCGTTGAATGCCCAAATGACGGCTTGCAAAGTCATACTGGTTTAGTTTGGAGTCTGTATTTCGAAATTGTCTTTTGAAATTAGTATGGAATTGTATAAATTGCCCTTTTGAAATTAGTTTGAAAAATGGGGTTCACCATGGTTACCTGATGTTTATCATTTTTAAGCTTTCAAATGATGATTTGTTCATTTCCTATTGAAGCATGCTAAATCTGAAAATTAAATAGTGATTTGTGGTTAGGATCATCTGTTTATTTCTTATTGAAGCATGTTAAATCCAGAAATTAAGTAGTAATTCTGTAAGATTCATTGTGGGGAATCAAACCGAGGTCCTGGTCGTTGGTTGAAGTTCTCCTCGTTTGAATTTGGGCTCTATCTTGGGCCAAGCTTAGACTGGCCTTAATTGGTAATTCAAACAGTTTTGGGGCCATAGCTATTGGGCTTCGCGTTTGGCCCACACTTTAATCTCATTCCTTTAGTCTCTTTCCAACTGTTAAAATGCAATCCCCTTAGTCTGGACCATAATGGAACCTCTGCCTCATTTATGTTGGGTAATTGGGTTCCCCAGCTTAGAAACTATGCTAGGCAGCAAATCTTATTTCCTTGTGAATGCAATTGAATTCCCCCTTTTAACTTAGAATTGAGGTGTACCATACCAAACAAAAATGACAATTGCGTGACCCTCGTATTAATTTTATAACCTAGATATTAAAAATGATTAATATTCGCAGAAAAGCCTTTAGGGCCGTTTTAAAACACTAGTGTGATTGTGTATACGTCCGCTTAACACAATTACGCTTCTAAAAAACCAAACCGGAGTATGCGTTCGCGCAACTTCGGTCCAAATTTTCTTAATAATAATAAAGCATTATTAATTGTGGACACGTTCGCGTGACATGATTTTTGACGTGCCAAACAAATGGGTATATGTACGCGTAACCTGTTTCAGGATAATTTTCTTAATTAAAAGCGGTGAAAGAACAAAAAGCACATAGGTTCCAAAATCAGTAATTAAATAATTTTATAAGCCAAGCAGGATCAAAGTGACCGTGCTAGAACCACGAAACTCGGGAGTGCTTAACACCATCTCCCGGGTTAACAGAATTCCTTACACAGATTTTTGGTTCGCAGACCATATAACTGAGTCAATCTTTTCCTCGATTCGGGATTTGAACCTGTGACTTGGGACACCCTAAATTATCCCAAGTGGCGACTCTGAATTTTTAATAAAATGAATTCCGTTTCGATTGTCACTTAAATTGGAAAAATATCCCTTTATTATATCCTTCCGGGGGTGTAGAAAAAAAGGAGGTGTGATAGCTCTGACGACTCTGCTGGGGACAAGAACCCAGAATTTTTTATTTAGGGTTCAAGAATTCGAGCTTGTTTTATGATTTTTACTTGTCTTATTTATTGTTGATATTATTTTATTTTTGCTAACCTTTGTGCTAAAATACTATCTGTTTATCGCTTTAATATTGTTGAATTGTATATAATTGCCTTCTTACGCCACCACATCTGAGTCTTCTGAAAATGGTGCATACGTTCGTGTAGCCCGCATTTCTTATAGAAATTATACCATATAGAGCGAGGCTGGGCAACCGACAAGGCCGGTCAAACTTTAGTGCTCCTAGTACGTTGCCCCCTCCTCGGCCCCAGTTGTCCGCTCGGGTACCCCAAGTCTAGACCAAAACCCAGGTTTTTAAAACTAGAAAAATACAGCCTTATGCCGGATCCCTACTAGGAACGTTGCTTGCATCATGCACACTTGACTTAGGGGACGCAACACATGGGTTGGGTCCATCTAGGACATGTGTCCCCAAAATAAAATACCATCCTAATGCATCATATTTTCTCCATGTTGCATTCATTCAAGGGCAAAAGGGTCATTTGACGGACCAATGATAGCTGAGGGCAAATGAAAAAGAAAAAAATAATGGAAAAAAGAGAAAAAGAGAGGGTAAAGTGTGAAGATAAAGCAATTGGGGCCCAATTATGTTTCTGTCACATTTTTGTTAAGAAAAAAAACACACGAAAAATTCAAAATTTTTTTTTGCACTTTTTCCATCATTTTCCAAAAAAAATCGAAAAATCAAAAAAAAGGGAAAAGGAAAGTCCAAAAAGATTTTACATGTTTCATCATTTTTCAAGAAAAACCAAAAATATATTTTTTCTAAATTAGTTATTTTTTTAAATTCTCAACCGTATCCAATCTGCCCGAACTACGCGAACCTGATTCTCGTTTTCCGGGGCAGGATACGTAGGCAACCCATATAGGGTTCGGTCTTCCTAGTAAGCTTAGGTTTTTGGATTTGCGGGGTCTTAGCCAAATTTTACACTTCTGGCCACATTTTGGCTAAATAAGCCATTTTGCAAAAATAGCCTCAATCATGTCTTGCATGTGACAGTAGGGAAATGTTATTGTCTCACATAGTGTTGGTTTAAGTTTTCTCATACATGTGTAGATTTACTTACCGAAGTTTGAGCATGACAGATACCCCAAGACTACTGCATTCAGGAGTTGCTTAAGGAGATTTTTGTTTTTGATTTTTTTATGTTTTGAACATATTTTTTATGTCGTCTTTTACTTTCTAGTTTTGTACAGTAATGTCAAGTTTTTTGTTGTTGTACTTTTTATTTTATATTTGAAAAAGTGTGGTGTAACGCAAAAATTCAAACAAAGATATTTTGTGTTTTTATATTTCCGTTAGAATTTTATTAAGAAATACTACTCCTAGAAATCAAGAGAAAAAAAAAGAAAAGAAAGTTTGAGGTGGTTTTATTTTAGGAAATTAGTATCTAGAAATTAAAAAAAAATTGCTTTTATACTTACTTTAGTATATTAGGACTAAAAATTCAAAAAAGAAAAGAATTTTCTTTTAGCACCTCTTTGAGAGGTTTTCTTTAAGGTATTAATTCCAAAATTAAAAAAAAAAAGATTTTTCTTTTGAGGTGTTTCTTTGGGAAATTAACCAAAAAATTTTAAAAAAATTGTTTTATTCTCACTAGAGCTTTAGGATATTGTACATAGAAAAGAAGCATACTTTATCTTTTGTTTATCATCAGAATTTTTTCTTTAGGCAATCAAAATTGAAAAAATAAAAAAAAATATATTTTGTTTTATCTTTTGCATTGTTCATTTCGAAATCTTGCGTCAGGATATCAAATGAGAATTCAAAATATATTTCTGTAGTTTATTTTTTAGATTTCCTTCTTAAAAAAAATATTTTTCTCTTCTAGGTTTTTTCCATGATAGAGAATTTGTGTCAAAGAAAAAAAAAAGAAGAAGAAGAAAATCCGTTAAGCTTGAGTTAAAAATAGGTTATAGAACTTTGAGTCTGAAAAATTCAAAGAAAAAAATGTTGCTTCTTTTATTTTTATTTTCTTATCAGAGTAGTCATTAAGGTAAAAAGAAAGACAAAGGGGGGTGGGGAGGGGGGGGGGGGGGAAAAAGAGAACGTAAATTTGTTT
>MU787752.1:0-12106 GCA_026770625.1 Nicotiana glauca | reverse complement strand
CCAGCTCAACTTTTCTCTTAATTCAAAACAAAACATGTTAGGATGGACTCGGTCGGTCCTTATTATTAACAATATCTTTTTTTTTTCATTTTTTTCTTTTCCATTTTTTTATTTTTTTTTGTTGTGGTCGAATCTTATGGAGATTGCCTACGTATCATGACCCCGCATGAATCAGACCATGCGTAGTTCGCGCAAATACACGGCAAACAACAACAAAATATTTTTTTTTGTTTTTTGGAATTTTCATTTTTTCATAATAAAAGCAAAGTTTGATTTTAAAAGAAAGGTTTAAAAACTGACCAAACTAACAAGCTTAGGCTTTGACAGAAAGACGAAATACATACCCGAAAATCAAACAACCCACATATTCTAATCAAAAGAATTACAAACAAAAACAAACGAACAGATTCCTTTTCCCATTTGCCAATTTCGACCAAATGATTATTTTTGCAAACGTGGCCCCTTCACAATTTCTCCTGAATTTTGAGGCCAGGAAGGATTATTTTAGAAACTTGTCCGTTCTTTTACGAAAATAACCTTTCGACAATTGAAAGATACTCTAAGGCTGTCTCGGCAAGAACGGTTTAATACACTGCCGAAGTTGGCTCGGCTTATTTTGACCAAAAATCACGAAGGCATTCACTTGCCCACTGACTCTTTTTTTTCTTGTTTTTCAAATTAAAACAAAAGACCTGGTTTTGCAAACACGGCCCTTCAGCACCTCGGGGATGATGATTTTAAGGTTGTGTGAGCCAACTGGTCAAAATCTTAAAAAAATGACCCAAAGGTGGCTATTTATGCAAAATCAGCCTTCTGGCGTCCCTTTCGAGAACATTTGGCTATTTTTGACAAGAACAGCATCACCCGACTTATTGATGATTTTGTTTTCTTTTTTTTTCGAATTAAAATAAAGGACCTTGTATTGCAAACACGGCCTTTCAGCGCCTCGGGGACGAAGATTTTAAGGCCGTGTGGGTCAATTGGCCAATATCTAAAAAATGACCCAAAGGTGGCTGTTTATGCAAAATCAGCATTCCGGCGTCCCTTTCGGGAACATTCGGCTATTTTTGACAAGAACGACATCACCCAACTTATTTATAACAAAAAATTAAAATTTGATATTTTAGGCTATTTTTGCAAAAGGGGAGGTTGGACCCGATGAGGGTTGCCTACGTACTCACCTCCAGCGTAGTTTTGCCAAATAAATAAACTATATTTTGAAAACAAAATACACATTTTTTTTCAAATTATTGGCAAAATAAAACGAATTATCATTTTAAAACACAAACTATTTTTGAAAACCAAATCACTTTTTTTCTTTTATTGGCAAATGAAGCCGAATATTTTTTGAAAATATTTTTTTTCAGTGGACAATAAAACAAACTATTTTGAAAAATAAAACTCTTTTTTTTTTTACACATAAAACAAACTATTTTTGAAAAATAAAAATATTTTTTTTGTTCTTTTTCACTAGCAAATAAAATAGACTATTTTAAAAATAAAAACTTTTTCCTTTTTTTTCTTTTCATCGGCAAATAAAATAAACTATAAAATATATTTTTTTCATTTTTTTAAAAATCCGGCAGAGTTTTGATACTACTTGGTCATTGGTTTCTTTCCAAAAATACGTAGTTATCTCTCTACACTGTTGTTTTTTTTTTTTTTTTTTTGCAATTCCAATATTCTCAATTTTCAGAAGCCGGTCAACATGCAAGTTCGAAGCAAAATAAATGTACATGTAGCAAGTAAGATGCATCAGGATGGTCTTTTTCGTTTCAGGTACACCTGTCCTAGACAAACCCAACCCCGGTGTTGAGTCTCCTAAGTCAAATGCACATGATGCAAACAAACGTTCCTACTAGGGATCCGGCATGAGGCTTTGTTTTTCTAGGTTTAAAACCTGGGTTTATTGTTCTAGACCTAGCTTACCCGAGCGGATAACTCGAGCCGATGGAGGGCAGCGTACCGGGGATACAGAAGCTCCACCGGCTTAGCAACTTATTCGAACCTCGTTGTAAAATTGGAGTAGACTCTATACAGAAAAGAAGTCACACGAAGTGCACCCCTTCTTCATGATTTAGAAGACTCAGAGAGGAGAGGGATTTCGGTACAGTTTATATACAGTTCACAAAACATCAAAGCGGTAATAGCAACACTTAGCACATTAGGCCAAAACATGTAACAGAATCAGATAATATACAAGCCAAATACAACACATATACCAAGCTCGAATTCTAAACCCTGAACCAAAAGATTCTGGGTATTTTGAATCCCCAGCAGAGTCGCCAGAGCTGTCACACCTCCTTTTTCCGCTACTACACCCCGCGAAGGGTGTTGTAAAGGGAGTTTTTCCAATTAAAGGACAATCGAAACGGGATTCGTTTATTAAGAGATTCAGAGTCGCCACTTGGGAGATTTATGGTGTCACAAGTCACCAGTTGAATCCCGAATCGAGGAAAAGTTTGACTCTATTTAATAGTCTGCGAACCAGAAATCTGGATAAGGAATTTTTTAACCCGCGAGAAGGTGTTAGGCATTCCTGAGTTCCGTGGTTCTAGCATGGTCGCTCAACTGTCATATTTGGCTTATTTATCTGATTTATAACATGCTTTAACTTATGTGCAAATTTTAACTTTTAACCGCTTTTATTCAAATTATTAAAGAAAATGGAACGTTGTTTAAAATATGTCTTCGGATCGCGTCACATGAAATGCACCCGCAATCCTGAGCACATTTGACTCGACGTTTTGGGATTTGGATTTGGGTCGTATGAAATGCACACCGAATTTAGGAAGGTAAAATTATTAAAGACGCGCCTAAAGGGACTGACGCCTTATTATTTTGGGGAAAGCCGTGAAATTCACTAAATAGCCCGTCCCGAAGTCTAAGTAAAACGTGTATAGAGGGCCCCACAGTTTATGTATTTTTGTTTGTCGAGGCTCGTCTCATTCATTATTTTTTAAAAGAATTACAACGTCATGGAAATGCATCTCGAACCACGTCATAATCAATGTACCCGTGATTGTTGACACATTTTGACTTAGTCGAGATTTGGATTTGGGTCACATAAATGTGCACCCGAGTTTAAGAAAGTAAGGTTATTTAAAGTACGCGCCTAAAGAGACTAACGCGTTGTGATTATTGGGAAAAGGCCGTGAAATTCACTAAGCGGCCGGATCCCGAAGTCTATCCAATTATTATATCTATTTATTGAGGGCCCCGCAGCTTGTGCGTTCTATTTGGCGAGGCTCGTCTCATTTATTTTAAAAGGATAATCCTAAAGTGACTACATTTTTCTATTTTTTTCCTTCTCTAAATTTGAAAGAAGAAAAAGTCCTAATTGATTTACATGCTTGACAAGTTTGGGCCTCTTATTAGTTATCAGATTACAATATATGCTAATGGAAAATTGCACTCGAACAAGCGAAAATGAAAAATTGTTTCATGCCTTATTCTATAAGCGAACTACTAAAGCTGAAATTATAATATGCATACGAGATTAACAAAATGTTAAAAAAGAACAAACTAACCATTCTCCAAGTTAATTTAAACTAACATTTTTAGATGATTGACACTAATGGAATTAACTACTAGAAGATGTTATTAACACGGATTCAAGCACTAGCCTATATACTGCATAATGGAATCAGATTCTTGGTAGAACTAGCTAAATAATTAAGGCTATATGGCACTAGGGAGAATGGCGAATCACTAATCCATTAGAGTACACAATCGTAAAATCTGTCTTAAATACAAACACTAATTAAAGATGAAGTCTACGTACCCAATCTATTAACAATTTGTTCATTATACAAATTACACAACTAACTACATTTAATCTACAGGAAACTAAAAAGTTCACAAGTTGAGAAACAAAACCTAGTCCAACAATTTGCATCAGTCTAATTATACATTCAATAGCAATTCACATGACATTGGTGATTGAAATATCTAAAATACAAATCAGTAGAACAGTTAAGTCGAACTTAAGCTTCAAATCTTCATGTACATATCATGCTCAATATTTCCAGCTTACAAATTGTCAAAGTTACAGCTGGGTACCTGGATTTGGAAGTTCAAGAAGAAAGAAAGAGTCAATCAGCAGTAGCAGATTGCAGAAGCCCCAACAACAACCAGCAATAAAAGTTTACAGCAACCAACCAGCAATTTCAACTCCAGGAATGACTCACTGACCCCCAGAACCAAACAGAAATAAAGATTGACCCATAGCGATACCAAACAGCGTTAAAAATAAATCCAGCAACTCAACAGACCATGATTCACTCAAAAGCACCAAGTTCGACTTGAAAACAAACAATTCATGGAGGATAAGTATTGGAACTCTCAATCACTCGATGTAACAATATTTTTGATATTTTCAATGGCACAGTAGCTCTCCTCAAAACTGAAAATGATCTAAAACACTGGAAGTATTCTCTCAAACTATCTAAACCACTGATTCAATAAGAGAAGACCCTTCTTAACTCTCCAGCCTCCTCCCTTCTTAACTTTCAGTTTTCCTTAATGTTTTTTAGCTCTCTAACTCTCAGCTAAAAATGCCTCTCCAAGACTAATTTTCAAGACCAAGAAAGAACCCCAAAAACTGATTTTTAGATCAAAAGAGCCGACCCTTAATTCTGTCACAACTGCCCCTATATATACCCAAAAAAACCAGACCCATTATCATTCTTGAAACACTTAAACCATTCAACAAATTCTTGCCCATGCTATTCCCTTACAGCCCCACTACTATGTATCTTGTTCCATTTGTTTTATTAAAAGTTATAGGTGCCTATTTGTTTAATGCCACTATGTCTTGTTCCCCACTCCTATTTAACCAAATATATTATTTTAATTCTCCTGACAGTCCACTTAACTAACACATTTCAAAAACTTCTAAAATCCCAAAACAACCCCTGAAACTGCTGAAATCTACTGCCCTAATCCCGTGTGATATCCTAATTGTTCAACTAAGGTCCTGGGAGTTCTATATTAATTACAAAATAAGGCAAACATCACTATGCAGATAGACATGAGTGAAATCAATCCAACAGTAAACACGTATCAGAAGAAGATGAAACATCCGGATTTTTAGCACAAAATTAGAAACCATTCAACTATAAGGTGAACTTAAAAAAAAACTGACTTCTAATGCTCAAAGGCAATTTTGATTATAACTGAAAGAAAAATGAAGCATTCAAAACACTGAATCATCCAGGGAAAACAGACTAAAATCAAAACTCATACACTTAAAGACACGGGCTATTTGACGAGACGAAACGACTCAACAATTTATAACATATGTTAATCGACTGAGAAAACTGGACCAGAAAAAAGGTCCGAAGGAGAAGAGAGAAATGAATAAAAGATGATGAGATACAACGAGGTTTAACAGATAAACAACAACAAAAATAGAAAAGAAAAAGAAAGAAAATACCTTAAAATTACAGGCTAACTCCCATCCTCCCCAATTGAAATTTCGACTTGAGTTCTGAAGCCAAAATGGACCTTAATCGAGTGTTCTCGATTGAGAACACTTGACTAAGGTCGATTATGACCTCAAATTCTTTTGGCTCTTAGGTCTCGTCCAGTAGGTTTAGCATTCGACAACTTCTAGCTCGATTCGAGCTGAAACCTCATGGGATTTGGGACGAGGGTAGTCTAGAGGTTAACTGGTGTTGATTTGGGAAGGTTTAGGGTTGGCGCCGCCACTAAGGGATCTTGTTGCGGTGCTAGGGTTCTTGGTTTCAAATCGATATTCGAAGAGCTCTGGTGTGATTCGAAGGAAGGGGTTTGGATATTCAGGAAGAGGAAGTTGAGATGGTTTTGTGGTGTATTTTTGGAGGTCATCCGAGACTTGTCGCCGGTCACGGTTAGGGTTTTGCTTATTCGAAGAGCTGGGCTAAGATTCGAGGGAAGTTGATGGTGGCATGGAGATGGGGAGGTTGAGGTGCAGAGGTGGTGTAAATTTGGGAGGGGTTGGACCACCGGAACCGCCGTGAGGCGATTTCCGGTGGCGGAGGGTGGTGGTTTGCGGCGGCGTTACAGGGGTCGTCTCTGAGATTAGAGATGAAGGGATGGGTTTGGTTTAGGGGGGTGTGGGGTGTGTTTGGAAGGTTATATACAAGAGGTGAAATTTAACCCAAGCCGTTGGATCAACTGAGATCAACGGTTCGGATCAATTCACCTAAATAAAACAGCGTCGTTTGGTTTAATGAGGGGGCGAGTTGGACCGGGTACGGGGAACGGGGAACGGGGAACGGGTTGGATACGGGTTACAGGAGGGGCGATCTCGACCGTTGGATAGGTGAGATCCAACGGCCCAGATTGGGTGTGACAAAAACGACGTCGTTTGGACGTCTATGAGGCCTGGTCAGTTGGACCGGGTTAGGCACAAAATTTGGGCCTGGTTTTGGTTAAAATAACACGGCGTAGTCCGACTTTCTTCTCACTTTTCCATTTCCTTAATTTCTAATTAATAAAAACATCAATCCTAGATTAAATCATAAACTCAAAATTAACTTAAAATACCAATTAACTCTTAATAATAATTGTCACACAAAATTAAACACCAACTAAAAATAAAATCCCATAATTTGGACATTAAATGCTAAAAATGCAAAGTACATTATTTTTGTGATTTTTTATTTTTATAAAAAAAACTTAATTAATCCTAATAAACCCTAAATGCAAATGCAACATTATTTTTTGTATTTTTTATTAATTTAAACAGCTAAACATGCACGCACAATTCAAACAATAAAAGAAAAAAATAACACAAAATTCACAACAATTGCAAAGGACACAAAACTATTTTATTTTAAATTTTTGGGAGTATTTCTCATATAGGGCAAAAATCACGTGCTCACAACTGTTATTGTCAATCTTGTGCTCTCTATGCTACACTAGCAAGTCTGGTCTCATGTATCAAGTTGTGCTCTTTCTTTTAGCTTTTTCCTTTTCCTTAGCGAACTTTCAGTTTCCGGTATGAACTTTACATTTTCATGAGATCATGTTGGAAGGGTGCATTCGTGAGGAGCTTTATTGTCTGATATCTTCTTCTCTTTTCAATTATTTTAGGTTTTCTTTACCTCCTTTAGTTGTTTAACTAATGAATTTTTCTCTTTACCTCCTCAAAGATAGTTATGAAGCTAAGACCATCAACTTTTTGTCTCAAAACATTGTATCACAGATTAATATCCCTACTGCTAAAGTGTACTATATATTATGTTGACCAAGGATTTGTTTCATTGAGTAGCTGAATCATGCGTATAGGAAAACCTTTTTAACCTCAAATAATGCTTCCTTCTTTCGTGATCGAGAACCATTTCATATTTACTGCTTAAGCCATGTAATGTTTAGCATAATCAGTAGATCTTATAGGGAGTAGTTTGGTATTGGAAAGAAGATATCTTCAATTCTGTTATTATTCTGAAACATAATAATATGTGCTACTCTAGATCCTGTTTATATTTAATCAGACATATTCAGCTTTTCTTTCTGTTAGTTAACATTGATGCTTTATACTATTAGTATAACATAATTTGATGCTTAACATTTTAATTCCAGGAAGCCTATCAAAATTATTTTGAGGAATGGCGTCAAAGTAAACCCGATACCAAGGACGGTAGCTCAACCCAAGTGTCACTCAATGATGTAGATTCAATATGGGCGCATGTGGTTGGTGGCGCAAAGGAAGGTAGAACTTACGGTCTTGGATCACAACATTCCGTAGGTTGTTATATGACATTGTTGGCTGGTGATGCGAGTTATTCATGAAATCACGAAGAGGTGGAAGCATTACGAAAAGAAGTTGAAGAGTTGAAGGAGGAACGGAAAGAAGATCGCACAAATTTTAACAAATTGCAGAGTCTAGTGGAGAAATTTATGAGCAAACGTCCATTTGATCCGAATGGCGAGGATGACAGTGATGATGAGTTTTAGTTTGTTGTGGTTGTGATGTTTGAGACACTATTTTTTGTTGTGGTTGGATGTTTAGACTTAGTAATGTTTAAACTTGACTATGATTGTAATGTCTTAGACTAGGTTGAATGGTGCTTTAATGTTTAACTTGTGTTTGGATGTTTTAGTTATAAATATGTATGTTTTGTATAATTATTTGCATTCTATGGATTTGATTGGTTGGTATGCTGAATTAATTGTTTAGTCCCTCAATATTCAAAATTGGCATGTGGTGGTGCTTTAAAACAACAAGAATTTATCAAAAAGTTCCCACTTTTGAGACTGCTGTAGTTGTATTGGAAAAAATTGAGTTTGCGTATTAAAGTGATTGAAAGAAGACGTGTCATGACGTGGAGGCTGGTCAAAGGATATGATTAGCAAAGAGGCACGAGATACGAGCAGGGACACATGAAGAGGCACGAGCGGTTATTCAAAAGACTCAGCGCTCGTACCTATTTATGTCCAAAAATCAAAGAGAATGAATCTGACAGCACGAAAGAGTACATATACAATATTAAATAAGCATTAAATATTAAAAATATTAGAGAATCGGTATTAAATCTCAATGATTGTGTAACATAACATTTAATATCTTTAATTGTCTATAATGTCCTTATTGTGACAAAGGCAAAACGTATATCTAGAAAATAGCTATAAAAGGAAGATAATGGGTCATTTGTAAGGACACAAAAATATTATATGAATACATTGGTTTACTTTGCTTTCTTCTGATTATTTTATTGTTGACAAAAATCATTTTCCTTTATTCATTCTTTGATTATCAGTAACCCGATTTCTTCTAAATTAAAGCTTTGACCGAAATTCCACTTTTTTGGTTAAACAAATTGGTTCCATTACCGGAAATCTGGTAATCTATTCTTTCTTAACCTGACCTTTTTTGTTGACTCAACAACCATGTCAAACGCCAATGACAACACCCAAGGATACCAAGTGAACCAAGGAAACCCACAACCCCAGGGTAATTTGCATGATAACGTAATTCCTTCTCCACAAAGCTCTCCTCAAAGGTCTCGAGAAGGCACTCCTGATGGATCTCATTCAAATGCAAATGTTCAATTTGAGAACGAAGAGGCTATCAACGAAGCTTTACAAAGCCAATCCCTGAGCAGGTCAATAAAGCTCTTGAAGCCTTTGCCAGTCAGTTACCTGTTGCACCACAAACACCAATCCAAATACCAACACTTTGGAAAACCCTCGTTCTGGACTTGCTAATTCAGGCAGTGGTGGAATCCGATCCCCAGCGAGTCGCGGGATGGAGAACCAGGTAACTTGGTTACTTTCGATTTACAAAATTTAGTACTAACATTGCAGAAACAGCCTAAGGAGCAAAGTGACCGCATAGAGCAAATATCTGGAGTACCGCCTGTAATTAAAGGAATAGATATGGACAAATATTCACAACAACCTTGGAAGCCAAGTGCTGCTTCCCTCCCAATTCCAAAGAAATTCAACATTCCTGATACTCCAAAATATGATAGAACAACTGACCCACATGACCACATGACAGCATTCACAATTGGCGTAAAAGGCAACGACCTGGCCAAGTAGCAAATTGAATTATTATTGGTCAAAAAATTCGGAGAAACACTCACTAGAGGAGCATTAACATGATATTCTCTTCTACCCAAAAATTCATTTGCTAAGCTTGCAGATTCTTTCATCAAAGAACATTCGGGAGCTCAAAAATTTGAAAAAAGAAGGGAGGATATTTTCAAAATCAAGCAAGGGGACTCAGAGTTGCTTAGGGAGTTCGTGGATAGGTTCCAGCGAGAAAGAATGACGTTACCGCGAGTACCAGATAATTGGGCAGTTATAGCCTTCACCAGTAATTTGAATGAAAAAAGCTCAGAAGCAACGAGGAGACTCAAAGAAAGTCTTCAGGAATTTCTGGCAACAACATGGAATAACGTATACAACAGGTATAGCACGAAGCTAAGAATAGAAGAGGATATTATCTCACGGTTTCAAAAAGAGGAAAAGGTAAGTTCAAGGTGGAATGAAATAGAAAAAAGGTCCGATAAAAATAGATATGAACCATACATGGTTCCAGTGGGAAGAGATTCACGGTCAAAGCATGATCATTCGAGGTACGATCATAGATCTAGAAATAGAGAATCAGGCTCGTCATCGAGGTTCGGGAATGATCGCAACGCACGAGAGTCGCAGGATGATGATAGGAATTTGAAGGCACGATTTAGCGGTTATAATTTTAATATAAGCACTTCTGAGCTCATAGCTGTTTTAAGAGGTATTGGTGATAAGGTGCGGTGGTCAAAAGAAATGAGATCGAATCCAAATAGGCACAATGCCGAGCGCTGGTGCGAATTCCATAATGATCACGGTCAGAAAATGGCAGATTGTAGGTTGCTACAAGGTGAAGCTGATCATCTTTCGAAGCAAGGAAATCTCACTGAGTTATTCAGCGAGAAAGGTAAGCAAGTGTACATGAAGAATAGGCAGGAGCCCCCTAAACCACCTCTCCCAAAAGAACCGTCAATGTTATCAACGGGGGTGAAGAAATCAATGGTGTAACGTATACAACAGCCAATAAAGTTTCCAAAGTCACAATTACCCACGGGAAGCGGGTGCGACACATTTTAGAGGAAGACAATATCATGTTTGATGATGCAGATGCGGATGGTGTGTTAACTCCACATAACGACGCACTGGTAATATCTTTACTTATACATGACACTAATGTGAAATGAGTTTTGATTGATCCAGATAGTTCCGTGAACATTATTCTACTAAGAGTATTACATGAGATGCAAGCTGAGGATAAAGTAGTACCAAAAGCACACACTCTGTCTGGATTCGACAATTCTAGCGTTGTGACGAAAGGGGAAGTAGTACTTACTACATTCGCAGAAGGAGTTGTCCAAGATACGAAATTTCAGGTAGTAAAAATGGAAATGGCATACAATATAAGTTTAGGCAGACCATGGATCCACGAGATGGATGTTGTCAACTTTACACCAAGTCATTAAATTTCCATCACCATGGGGAATATGTCAAATCCATGGAGATCAGTAGACATCCAGGAGCATCAACTCCATAGCAGATTCAAGTACAAAAAATGAGGAAAACTTGCAATTACAGAGTCCAATTGAGGATACTACAACACAAATCTCAACTGAGCAAAGGCGAACAGATGTGGATTCAAGGCCTGATTCCATTGAAGAACCAGAAGAAAACAAAAATATCAAAACAATTATCGAAGAGCTGGAGGCTGTAGTATTATTTGTACAATGTCCTGAAAAGAAAATCTATATAGGAGCCAATCTCAACCAAGACTTGAAACGTAAGTTGATTGAATTTTTAAAAGCTAACTGGGATTGTTTTGCTTGGTCCCATTCTGATATAACACTTACAAATTAAATGAAGACCTGTCCTATCCACCTATCAAACAAAAAAAGAGAAAGCAAGGAACTTTCAAAAATTAGGTGATTCGATATGAGGTCCAAAAATTATTAAAGAATGGGTCTATCCGCGAGGTAAAGTATCCTAATTCGTTAGCCAACACTGTTATAGTACCTAAAAAGAACAGTAAATGGTGAGTTTGTATAGATTACACAGATCTTAACAAAGCTTGTCCTAAAGATTCTTTTTCACTACCACATATAGATCAACTAATTGATGATACTGCAGGATAACCAAATCAAAATGGATCGCACAGATGAAGAAAAAACTTCATTTATAACAGACAGGGGGACTTACTGTTATAAGGTAATGCCTTTTGGTCTCAAAAACGCTGGTGCAACATATCTGTGAGCACGTGATTTTTACCCTAAGCAAATTATTTCAAAAATGTCAAATAAAATGACTTTGACNTTTTTTAGTATTAATGCATTTTGGAAAAACAAATGGAAGAAAAATCGGAAAAATAGTTCATTTTAGCTTTTTATTGTTTTAATTGAAAATTACTACAAAAGAGTTATTAAATAATTTTAGAGTTTAATTAGAATATTTGTTAAGATTAATTTTTATTTTATAAAATCAAGAAAAATACAAAATATACTTATATATATACATATATATATATATACATAATGTATTGGGCCAAAAACAACCCAAAATACCCTAAAAATACCCAGCCCAAAACGAATGCAGCCCGCCCCAATCC
>MU787748.1:13031-45646 GCA_026770625.1 Nicotiana glauca | reverse complement strand
CAAGGGAGCCAAGAATTTGCTCAACCATTGTTACCACGTGTCATCCATATCGATAATGCAGAAGTATTGATAGATCATTTAATGGTGCACGTGAGGGTGCAATAAGTTCTGATATCTGGTTGATAAGAACGATCTTGAGAAGTTTTACTTAATTGCCTAAACGCCGCAATAATGGTAGAGTGATGAAGTGGATGTAGACCTGAAGATAGTTGGTGGTAATACAGACTATGTGGTTCGTATGAGGTGTCTATTTTGCGAAGGATACAACTAGCAACCGAGATGCTGGAGGAAGTGAGTTTAACTGTCCTAAGAAGGACATGTACCAAACAAATGGCTTGAGTTGTCTTATGATGGTGACGTACAAGCGATAAAGGTTAGTATCATGGATTATCAGGATGTATCTCATGGCTTCGTGCCAAGTGAAAGGATTTCACTATCAACGATCAAATTATGGGTCATGTGTCATATCAGATTTGGCCTGCGATGTATCTAAGTGGTATTCAAAAGTTCTTTGAAACTTGCTTATGAGTAACAGTTGAGATTTGTATGGTATGACGTTTGGACTTTTGATGTTCCTATGTCCATAATAATTCTACATTTCAGTATCAGCAGGGAAAACTTTGATAAAGGCTACATGGTGCTTCATAGATGTGTGAGAATCACAGTATGTCTTAAGCTGTCATTGGTAAATAATGCTCGGTATATGGAGCGGGAAGATGTTTAGTTGTATTGGAATGAGGTCATACCCTGCGGTGTCAGAGTGCTAAGGAGGCACAGGTGGTTATGTTCGTTGGATCAGGTGAATTGCAGTTTGAATAAGAGTAAATGACTTGAGAGAATGATTCTAATGTGTTCGAGAGTCGTGTAATAGTGGCTTTGAGCTAAGTGGGAGAGTCCCACCACTTACGATCGGGTTGCATGGTTAATTACCTGCGTGAATTTTGGGTATTAGCGTATTAATGGGTTATTGCAGCTACGGAAAAGGACCATGAGTGGTAATTTGAGTAAATGAATTGTTGAATGCATGCTATGGTTAGCCTTATTGACTCATGTTCAAACTTGAGGGAAGATTCATGATTTATGCCTCGTATAGGTGCAGGCTTCGAGGGAAGTGATCCCGCTGGGTGCTTTATCGAGAGGGTATTCATATGTTATAAAATTCAATAGAGTTGGTTGCATACGGGGCCAAGCCAGAGCCGGGTGGCTCTCAATAGCGGTCCTAGTTAATTCAAGAGGTAAAGTGTGGTGCCTAATGATTTTGAGTCTATAAGTACGGTTAAGAGTCAAGCTTTTGAAGCAGCTTATGAAGAAAGGCACAAAATGTTCTATGATGTTTTGACTTGCGGTGTAGCATTAGAGAGACATGAAATGGTCATGGTATTTGAGACAGCATGGTCTTGTGATTTAAGGTCACTCGGGGTGAGTGCGGTTGAAATAAGTTAGGTGTTAAAGGGAGATATTATTATTTCTAAGGCAATCAAGGATAAATTGGAAGGAAGTAGATTGATTAGCAATAGTTGAGTTGGCATACTGGTGTCAGTGATCGGTTCGTTCAGCGTAATCGAGTTATGCATGGGATTGTGGCGGTGCATGTGAGGCTTGTCGGCCGCAGTGATTGATGTTATTCTGAAGCATTCTTTTGTTAGGGCCTATTATGAGTAGGCAGATCCCAGAAAGTGTTATGGTGGCTTAGACCACTAATTTACAGATTTGCATATTCGATGGTTATGAGAATTCGCCTGTATGTTGCTATAGTTCTCCTGAAGTGAGTTAAAATGAAATGTTTTATATGACGAAGTATTAGTCCATCGGCGGTTCCAGAGTTGTGATGGAAATCGCGTCTATCGTATATCGGCACGTGAGGTGCAGCCGGTGGTTTGAATGTGCGAACCAGTTTACTATTTCGGAAGAGGGTGGGAGTTGCTTTTCCCACAGGAAGATTGTATAAGTGTGGCATGTAGTCACTTGATTAATTAGAAATTTAAACCAAGTATGAAGTTTGTGATGGTGTCGTTAAATTAAAGATTCATGCCCGGAGGGCACTTGGCATATTGGGTTGTGAACTGGGGAGGATTACTCCGATTGTGATGGTTGTTCTTGTGTTTTATGAAGAAACTGGAAGTTATTATGGACCTTTGAAAGGTTATCAGACTAGTTCAGTGTGAACAGAATCGGCTTGAAGTCGATGGATAGATTTAATGTGAATAATGGCTCTATATCAGGCCAGATGTGTTCATTTTAGTAATGCGGTCCTCATGGAGGAGTAGTTATGTTGATGTTTCATTGTCAGATATTTCGCGCTGTGATGCATTATGCCGTGTGCGTGGTGAGACGACTTGAGAAATTGCTATATGTTGAGAACCCGCGTAGGAATGACGTTATATGAGCATTTTGGCTCTTGAAATTCAGATTATACATCGCACCTCAGTTGTGCTTGAGTTTTGTAGCTTATAACGCTATATGTCTCTCAGAGATATTATCATGCACCTAGCATGCTTATGACCGATACTCGGTATTTTGTTGTAATGAGCAAATTTGGCTCGATGTGCATCTCCTTATGTGAGATCTATGTGTGGATCGGGTGGCATGCCGCCACGGGTATGTTATCTGGATCGGGTTGCACGCCGCAACAGTTTGATGTTGAGTATAGTTTTATATATGCTATTTTGCATGCCTTGCTTTCTGTTTTCTAAGGAAAGCCTATATTAGTGCGAGGGATTGGTAATTCCTTCCAGAGTTCATTTTCTCTTTTTTTGTCGCGTTCGAATTAGTACCCTATTGGCATATTGGGGCATCATATGCGGCTTTTGATTATGTATGAGGTGGCTTAATGCCTGGACAGTTCGTAATGGGTGAGGCGAGATCATTGAATTCGAGATCAGTGTAATCTGAGTGTATGAAATAAATTAAGGGGCTAAGACCATTGTTTGGTTCTTGTCAAAAGTATAGACTGAATGATTTGTTGACTTGGCAACTAAATATGAATTCCGGCACATCTCTTCCGTCGTATCGGTGTTGTAAAAGCTAGAGCAAGACCTATGTAGGTCATGAGATGCAATGAGAGCATCAGATTTGTGGAATTTCGACTATTATGTTTAAAGAATATTATTGTGGTCCCATGAGTAAAGTGATGCAAAGTGTGAATTCAGCAAAGTTATGCAGTCATGTTTGGGTACAGCGTGTGAAGATTGATATGGTGGTCGTATGATGGAAACATGCTTGGCAGGAAATTCCGGATGTTGGAATTGGGTCTAATGGCTTATTTACTCGAATAAAGGAGTATATCTATAGAGTTATCGAGCTAATGTGCTCAACTGAGTTGTGGAAGCACAGGAAGTTGCATGAGGTGTTAAACAAGTGATTTCAGACTACTTCAGTGTAGTTCTCAGCACGTTCGAGGACGAACGTATGTTTAAGTGGGGGAGATTGTAACGACCCAACCGGTCGTTTTGAGCTCCGGCGCGTCATTCAGCAGTTTGAGGCCATGAGCAGCTTCATCTCAGGTATATTGACTTGTGTGTATGGTCAGAATTAATATTCAGCAAGTTTGGAGTCAAATCTAAATGGAAATTCTCATTTTGAAAGCTTAAAGTTGAGGTAAAAAAAACATCGATTCAGTGAAGGTCCAATAGCGGGGTCAGCCGGCTGAGGAGGCGACTTGGGAGACCGAGCAGGGTATGCGCAGCCAGTATCCTCATCTTTTTGCTACTTCAGGTATGTTTTCTATGCTCGTTCGAGGACGAACGAAAGTTTAAGTGTAGGAGGATGTAACGACCCAACCGGTCGTTTTTGGAATTTACGCCCCGATCCCCCATTTCTATTTTTCCTAAGATCATTTCTGCTATTTTGGTTTGCCGGAACGTTCGGTATTAGGATTTGGAGTTTTTTGGGACACTTAGTCCTTAAATGAGAGCTTAAGAATTGAAAAATGGTTCGTATTTGGAGCAATGTGAAAACGACCTCGGAATGGAAATCTGATGGTTCCGTTAGCTCCGTTAGGTGATTTCGGGGTTGGGAGTGCGTTCGGAATGTAATTAGGAGGTCCGTAGCTCATTTAGGCTTGAAATGCCGAGGTTTGAAATTTTGAAGTTCCGGTCCGATAGTGAAATTTTGATCCGAGGGTCGGTTTGGGATTCCGGAAGTTGCTGTAGCTTCGTCATGTCATTTTGGATGTGCATGCAAAATTTCAGGTCATTCAGACAAGGTTTGGATAGGTTTTTTATAGAAAGTGTGCTTGGGTAGAATTTGAAGTTCATAGGCTTGAATCTTTGGTAATTCGTGTTTCCGGCATTGTTTTAGGTGGTTTAAGGATTGGAAAAAGTTTGAATAATATTACGTGATATGTCTGTAGGTTTGGTTGAGGTCTCAGGGGCCTCGGGTGTGTTTCGGATGCTCAACGGAGCAATTTGAAGTTAGAAATCATTGCAGAAAATTTGCAGGTCTGATGTCCTTCTACGCGTTCGCGTAGAAGGCATCGCGTTCGCGTAGAAGGCATCGCATTCGCGAAGTATTAATTTCCTTTCTCACCGCGTTCGCGTCCCCATCTACGCGTTCGCGTAATACATTTTTGGAGGATGTCAAATTTCTTCATCGCGTTCGCATTCTTGTTGTCGCGTTCGCGTGGCTTCATCTGATTCTTCATCGCGTTCGCGATCCTACATGTCGCGTTCGTGTAGGTCAATTCTGACCCCTTATAAATTTCTTCTTTGAGAACGCGTGATAACGTCTGCGTTCGCGATGCTTTAAATACTTGGGCAGACATTAAAAAGTCCCATTTCGATGGTTCTTCCATTTTTATCAAAGCAATAGCTAGAGAGCTCGGTTTTGGGAGATTTTTCGAGGGCTTTTCAGAGGCAACGATTGGGTAACGATTCCTTACTCCCTTATGATTAATACCCGCTAATCTAACCTCAAATTCAACCTTAATTTTGGATTTTTGAATGAAAATTGGGGTAAAGTTCTTAGACCTAATTATGAGGATTTGAGGGGGGCATTTGACCTCCGATTTGGGAGATTTTTATATGGTTAGACTCGTGAGAGTACAAGGGTTCTGAAAATGTAAAAATCATTCGATTTTGAGACGTTGGTTGGAGGGGCATTTTGGTCATTTTACCTATTTTTACGCCCTAGTTTTGATTTTATTAGTGGAATCAGTGAATTGCAATATTATCAATATGTAATTGGTTTGAATAGATTTGGGCCACTCGGAATCGGATACTCGTGGCAAGGGCATCGTTCCCTGGTTGATTTTGCACCGATTCGAGGTAAGTGGCTTGCCTAACCTTGTGTGGGGGACCTCTTCCCTTAGGACTTCTTATGTGTTGGCTTACTTGCCTTGTACGCGAGGTGACGAGCGTGTAGTTGTGCAAATTGTTGAAAATCCACTTTACTTGAAATGCTCAAACTGTATTTTTCTCCGTTATTTGACTGACTTCAATGCAAGATTAAAAATTGTGTTAGTTATAAAAGCATGACTAGATAGAATTTACTGCTTAATTGCTTAATTGCCTTAATTGAAATTTACGTGAAGCATGATAGGCCAGAATTTAACTGTTACATGTATTTGTGTATTTCATCCTCTGAATATTTCCCCGATTTGGTTGTGTTTTTACATTGGGACTACGGGTTCGATTTCCGGGAGATCCTTGCTACTGATATTATGGACTACGGATTCAATTCCCGGGAGATCCTTGCTATTGATATTATGGACTACGGGTTCGATTCCCGGGAGATCCTTTGCTACTGATATGATGGACTATGGGTTCAATTCCCGGGGGATCTTTGTTATTGATATTATGGACTACGGGTTCGATTCCCGGGAGATTCTTTGCTACTGATATGATGGACTACGGGTTCAATTCCCGTGAGATCCTAGATATTTAAATGATATGGACTACAGGTTCAAATTCCCGGGAGATCCATATGGACAGTTGAAGAATATTTGTTGTGTTATTTTTCCTACTTAGCTTAATTGTCATTGACTTGTAGCTTCTATCCTGTTTTATTGTTATTTCAGATAAAATTCCTGATTTACACTACTTATTATTGTTATTATATTTTATTCTCAGTAGGGCCCTGACCTTCCTCGTCACTACTCAATCGAGGTTAGGCTTGGCACTTACTGAGTACCGCTGTGGTGTACTCATGCCTCTTCTGCGCATGTTTTTCATGTGCAGATCCAGGTACTTCTGGTCGGACTTTCTATCAGTGATCCAGGCGATACATTCGGAGACTTGAGGTATATTCTGCCGCATCCGCAGACCGAAGAGTCTCCTTCTACTCTATCTTATTGTTAGCAGTTCCATTTCATGTGATCAGTTGTGTAGACATTTCTGGATGTTAGAGCCGTAACTTATGTTCTTTTAGCCTGTGTTGCCCGTGGGTTTCCGGGTCTTTGGGAGAGTTTTAAATTACTAAGTGTTAAAGTGTATGTGCCAGGTGGCAACTATACTCATTGTTTACGTTTTTTTTCTTTTCAGTTTTGATTATAAATTCTGCAGATTGTTATTACTTCCGCAACGTGTTAGGCTTACCTGGTCGCGAAGACCGGGTGCCATCATGACGTGTTCATAATTGGTGAACTAGGGTCGTGACAAAGTCTGTCTAATATTTTCTTTCAACCAATTGATCTCCTTTGTAAATTTAGCATACCGAACAGAAACTATGGTATGTGAAGAAGTCTCAATGATCCTTTCTATTTTGTCGGCCTGTCATTTTTCTGGTTTATTTTTGACTTATATGTATCTGTTAGATCTAGTTTTAATGATGCAAATAATATGCCTTTGCAGGAAATCAATTATAGAAGAACAAGGAATCAAGAAGATACTACAAGATCGTTGAAGTCAATCTTGATACTTAAGAAAAGAAATCAATCAGCAAAAATTATAACCCAATCAGCAAATCTGGATGCCTAAGGAAAAGAAATCAATCAGCAAAGATTAACGGATAGCTGCGATGGAAAGAATCAAGCAAGCCTAAACTTAAGGCATGAATCAAGGCCAGCATATCCGGAAGATCGAAGATCCTGTAAAGATCGCCAAGCAGCTAATTTCGGAAGGACCAACAATCAAGGAACAAGCTTTAATTATATACAACTGTTAAAGCAAGGATATCAAGGAAGAGCAACGGCTAGCTATCTTATTCTTGGAAAGAATCAATCTCTTTCCAATGATCAAATCTCTTGGGTTGTCAAGCCTCGATCTTCACCAAAGTATTTATACCCAGCCTTAACCTTAGACATACATACTTTGATCGAACCAAAAAACCTCTCTTTATTCTACTGCAAACAAACATTGTAGTTCACTAAGATCTGTTATGTAACAAGTCAGAGAAGAAAGGAGAGTATAACACCGGTGAGACATTGTATAAAAAAGAAACGAGTGTTAGAGGAACTGTGTTATCAAGTCATTTCCACTGTACTCTGAGAAAAGCATTTACTAAAGAGAACTCCCTTGCAATCCAAGGGGACTGGACTAGGAATCACATTGAATCCGAACCAGTATAAAAATTTTGGTATCTTTAATTCCTGCACTTACTTTATGCATCTTACTTTCTGTCATTATAACTGTTAAGTTATTACATCTAGTCGACTATTTTATAAACTAGTCAACTAATAAGAGATTAAGTTTAAAAATATACAATTCACCTCCCCCCCTGTACTTTCAATTGGTATCATAGCAAGGCTCACATTCTACTTTTGTTTAACAGCTTGTGAGAGAAGATCATGGAAAATCAAGTTATCATAGGATCTCTCTTTCAGGAAGGAACTTCACAAGTTAGACCACCATACTTCAATGGACAACATTTCTTCCATTGGAAAGTGTGAATGGAGATCTTTACCAAGGCCTATGACGTTAAAGTTTGGAGAGTCATCAAAAAGGGAAACTATCCCTTACCTGCTGCTACTCCACCAATTGCTGATCCTGAAGATATAGATTCATACACAAAAGAGAAATTGGAAGTGGTACAAGTTAACAATAAAGCGAGAAATTTGCTTCATAATGCTATAAGTGGTGAAGAATATGAGAAAATCTCAAACTGTGACACAACCAAAGAAATGTGGGATAAGCTTGAAATCACATATGAAGGAACCAGCAAGGTAAAGGAAACACATATCAACATGCTGGTTCATGATTACGAACTCTTCTCAATGAAAGAAGGAGAATCCATTGAAGAGATATTTTCCAGATTTAGCAAAATAATTAGCGATCTAAAGGCATTTGGCAAGCCTTATACCAGTTGTGATCAAGTTAGAAAAAATCTCAGGAGTCTGCCAACCACATAGCAGACCAAAGTAGTCACACTAGAATCTCAGGATCCAAACAAATCATCCTATGATGAGCTACGAGGAGAACTCATAGCTTTTGAAAGGACGCATCTCAAGAAGACTAGTCAAGAAGAAAGAAAGAAAATAGTCGCATTCAAGACCTCAACTGAAATAGCTGAAAATGAAATTGATGATGATCTTGAAGCTTTACAAGAAGAGATTGCTATGCTATCAAGAAATATGGATGGATTAATGAGAAGATTCTGGAATACAAAGAAAGGAATAATTCCACCAAGACGATCCAGGAAATACAATGAACAGGACAAGAACGATGGAAAATTCTATGAGCGTGGAAGATTTGGGCACATTCAAGCTGAGTGACCAGAACTGAAAAGGAAGATCTCTAGAGGCTTTAACAAGAACAAATCCTTCGAAAGCTGGAGTGATGAGGAAAATTCAGACCATGAAGAGATAGTAAATCTCTACTTCATGATGATTCTGGAAAATAAAATGAACAAATCCTCAGGATAATGGACAGATGAGGACACTTCAGATGAAGAAAATGAAAACTGTTTCATGGCACGAGGTGAAACTAGTAAGGTAAGATCTTATAACTGCGAAAGATGCAATGAATTGCAAGATATTCTTGATTTAACTTTGAAAGAGTCTCAAAAAATGATGAATGAGTTTAAGAGACTCACTAAAGAAGTTAAAGACTAAAAACTCAAACATGAAGTATGTGAAATCGAAAAAGAAGTACTTCAAGAAGAGTTTGAGGAATTGCAAATGCAACTCAATGGCATGCGCAAGTACACCAGTCACAGTTTTGTTAGGTCAAACGAGATGACTTACAAGTCAATTAGAAAAGGACCAGTCAGAACTAAGTCGACTAGTACTAACACTAATGAAAGTCCTAAAGGTGGGTCAGAAGTTACGTGTCATTACTGTAAAAAAAATGGACATAAATATTCCTTTTGTCATTTTCGTAAAGCAAACGCTTCAAGATGGGTTTGGAAACAAAGAAATAATTCTGAATCAGGTAACACTAACCCTCCAGGACCCAGGCAAGCTTGGGTACCTAAAAGAAAGTATTCACCTTGTTTTGCAGGAACACCACAGAATAAGCCGCAAAGGAAAATGGTATCTAGACAGCGCGTGTTCCAGTCATATGACAGGTGAAAAAAACTTGTTCAAAGAAGTTACAAAAATTGATGGAAGAAGTGTTAAATTTGGGGATGACTCAAAAGGCAAAATAATTGGTACTGGAACAATTCCCTTCAATAAAAATTGTGATATCACTGAAGTTTATCTTGTCGATGGCCTCAACTATAATCTCTTGAGCATAAGTCAACTTTGCGACTCAGGATATGAGGTAATTTTAAGAAAACAGGACGTGCTATTGAAGACGAATCAGGTAAAATAGTCCTTCCTGGAGGTATAGAAATGTTTATATCCTTGATAGTTTTGAAAAGATTGATGGTCATATTTGCTTAACTTCTATGTTTGATGATCCATGATTGTGGCATAGGAAACTTGGTCATGCTAGCATGTATTTGATAGAAAATTGTCCAAATATGAGTTAGTTGTTTATCTACCCAAACTGAAGTTTTCTAGAACTCATATATGTGATACATGTCAAATGGGTAAGTAGACCAGAAACTCTTTCAAAAACAAAGATATAGTATCTACTTCAAAACCTTTGCAATCACTTCACATGGATTTATTTGGGCATACTAGAACTGCTAGTATAGGTGGAAAGAGGTATGCTTTTGTTATTATAGATGATTATTCACGTTTCACTTGGGTAATTTTCTTATCTCATAAGGATGAAGCATTAAAAAATTTTGAAGTTTTTTGCAAGAAGGTTGAAAGAGAAAAGGGATATCTAATTTCAACAATTAAGAGTGACCATGGAGAAGAATTTGAAAGTAGAGCTTTTGAAGATTTCTGTAATGATCAGGGATACACATACAATTTCTCTGCACCACGCTCACCACAACAGAATGGGGTTGTAGAAAGAAAGAATAGAACCCTCCAAGATATGCCAAGAACCATGTTACTAGATCATGCACTGCCAAATCACTTCTGGGCAGAAGGTGTAAGTATAGCATGTCACATTCTCAACCGATGTCTCATAAGGCCTATTCTAAAGAAGACTCTATATGAATTATGGAAAGGTAAACGCCCAAATATCAGCTACTTCCATCCCTTCGAAAGTAAATATTTTATCCACAATAATGGTAAGGATAATCTTGGAAAATTTGATCCAAGAAGTGACGAAGGTATTTTTCTAGGCTACTCTTTAAATAGTAGATCTTTTAGAGTCTATAATAAAAGCGCATTATGTGTGAAAGAATCAGTACATGTTATATTCGATAAAAATAATCCTTTGGCCGAGAAAGGAATTACTACAGGTAATGAAGATCAAGCTCAAGAAATTTAGGAGACAAGCAAATCTCAAGAGTCGACTGATATATCTGCTGCGACAGAGTCAACTGGTGAAATCAGCAGCAATGTACCAAATCAACCAATCGAGTCGACTGCCAATGTAGTGCGTCCAAATGAATGGAGAAGTGAGCCTGAATATCCTCAAAAATTCATTATAGGGGATCCAAGTGAAGGAATGAAAACCAGGGGAGCTCTCAAAAAGAAAGCAAATATTTCATTAATCTCTCGGGTTGAGCCAAAGAAGATAGTGGAAGCGCTAAAAGATTCAAGTTGGGTTCAAGGGATGCAGGAAGAGTTAGATCAGTTCAATAAGAATCAAGTGTGGAATCTGATACCCAAACCTGAAAATATTTCTGTAATCGGAGCAAAATGGGTTTTCAGAAATAAATTGAACGAGAATGGAAAGGTTGTAAGTAATAAAGCCAGACTGGTTGCTCAGGGGTACTAACAATAGGAAGGAGTCGACTATGATGAAACCTTCGCCCCAGTAGCTCGTTTGGAATCCATACAAATTCTTCTGGCATACGCATCATTTAAAGAATTTAGGCTGTTTCAAATGGATATTAAAAGTGCCTTCTTAAATGGATTTATTGAGGAAGAAGTATATGTGAAACAACCACCTGGTTTGTAGATTCAAAGTTCCCATATCATGTATACAAGCTCACTAAGGCGTTGTATGGGCTAAAGCAAGCTCCACGTGGTTGGTATGATAGACTTAGTTCTTTTCTTATTGATCATGGCTTCACAAGAGGTAAAATAGACACTACCTTGTTCATTAAAAGATCATCGAAAGGTAACCTCATCATTTTGATTTATGTTGATGATATTATATTTGGTAGTGCTAACCCTCTTATGTGCAAGGAATTTTCAAATCTTATGCAAAGAGAATTCAAAATGAGTATGATGGGAGAGCTAACGTTCTTTCTTGGACTACAAATCCAACAATCTGAAGGAGGAACCTTTATATGTCAGACCAAATACACAAAAGAACTGATTCAAAAATTTGGTATGAGTAATGCAAAATCCATTGGCACACCAATAAGCCCTTCCACAAATCAAGACAAAGATGAGCAGGGAATTCCTATTGATGAAACTAAATATCGTGGAATGATTGGATCACTACTGTACCTAACAGCAAGTCGACTGGATATTATGTTCAGCATATGAAAATGTGCCAGGTTACAGTCAGCTCCTAAGGAATCACATTTGACCGCAGTAAAAAGAATCATTCGATATCTCATTGGGACTGTATCTCATGGACTATGGTACCCTCGCTATAACTCTTTTTAATTAGAAGGATTTTCATATGCTGACCTTGCAGGTGATAAGGACGATAGAAAAAGCACAAGCGGTTCATGTCGATTACTGGGAAAGGATTTGATATCCTGGAACAGTAAAAAGCAAGCATCAGTTGCACTATCCACTACTGAAGCTGAATACATTGCCATTGGACAATGATGCGAACAACTACTGTGGATTTCTTATCAACTGGGTGACTATGAACTTTCGTTTAAGCCTATACAATTTTTTGTGATAATTCAAGTGTTATTTGTCTTTCCAAACATCCTGTGCATCATTCGAGAGCAAAGCATATAGATATAAAGCATCACTTTATTAGAGATCACGTTCTTAAGGGAGACATAGAAACAACTTTTGTTGGAACCACTGATCAGTTAGCTGATATTTTTTCCAAACCTTTATTAGAGGAGAGATTTTGTGATTTAAGAAAGTTACTTGGCATTACTTGCTTTACTAATAAATTTTAGGATCTATGTGTACTGTTGATTTTTTTTGGTGTAATGATTGTCCTTTACTCATGCATTAATTACGCCTCCATTTTTCCCCTTTCTTTTCTCTTCTTTCACATCAGTTCGTCGTTCAAAGTTGGAAAGCCAATCATCACTTCCTTTCAACTGACATCTTTTCCTTTTATGTACTCAACCGTCAAAAACCCTCTTCTTAAGGCGGAGAACCCTTTCAATCACTTTCATCGTTATCCCCTCTCCAAAGCTCCGATCAAACCCTTTCCCTTCAATGGCTAAACATCCCAGAAATCCCTCTGCGTCTACCAGAAAAAGCGCTCGTTCCAAAGTAAAACCCCCGTTTATGCCACCAGAAAAGGTAGACCTAGGGTCCAATCACTCTGAGGGTTTCGCCTCTTCTCAGGGAGATTTATCTGAACACTCTCAACTCCTAGGAGAAAAAGCCCTAGGTAAACGACCCATTGAAGAACCCCCTGTCTCTTCCACCCCAAAGAAATCCAAGGTTGATTTTTCTACCTCTCTCGAATTTGACCTCAACTTCTGGGATTCCCAAATAGGGATTTCTTCATTGCTCTGAAGGACAAGCCCGTTGGCCATGGAAGGGTCGTCGACCTTGACGACATGGAAGGGTCGTCGACCTTGACGACATGGAAGCCCTCAATTTCAAGGTCAAAGACATTTTCGTTCATCAAGGATAGGTTAAGTTTCTCTCTATTCCTCCACCCAAGGTATATGAACCCCTAGTAAAAATGTTCTATGAAAATCCCCTCTCTAGTAAGCCTGATAGGTTGGAATCTTTAGTGTTAGGCAAGCACATTGTTCTTGATTGTGCCCTGTTTGATTCGCTCTTTCAGTGTCGTTGTTCTGGTTTTGCTATGCTTTTTAAAAACACCTGGCCTAATGACTTTGAATTTTTTTTTTGACCAAGCCAAATAGTGTATTGCTGAGTGTCTCTCTAACTCCCTTCCAAACCAGTTAGGTCTCAGTGATGTTAGTTTCGAAATTCGGGTTCTGGCCCACATTGTCGCAACTACTTTGCTTTCCCGTACTGGTTCCTTTTCAACATTCTCTCAAAGAGACACCTTCTTTGTGTACTGCCTTGTGACCAAACTCAAAATCAAGTTTTCCTCCTGGGTTATCAATTTCATGATCAAAAGTGCTGAAGATCCTACTAGTCTACCTTATGGCATGGCAATCACTCACATTCTGGAAGCTCATCAAATTTCCCTGTCCAACTATCCCTTCGTCAATGTTTCAAAGTCTTACAATTATATAGCCTTTGCTAGTATGGCCTACGTGAGTGTTAAGGGATCCTGGGTTAAGAAGCACGATAGTGAAGCAAAGCATGCTCCTATAGAGCCAAAACCTTCACCCTGTGTTCCTCATCCTAGTCCTGGTAGTCCTGATTTTGATGACAAGCTTCGTGCCATTGACTCTCAACTCTCTGAAATAAAAAATCTTCTCACAGCCACTCAGTCTATTGTTGGTGACATTCATGCCATTTCCAAGGAAACAGGGTCTGATGTGTCCAAAATTAGAGTTGATGTTCTCAGAATTAGGGAGAATGCTGTCAAAGCCTTCAGGGAAATTCATGACACGTTGGATGGAGTGAGCATCTCAGCCAATGCTAGCTTTGAACAATTGAAGGAGGCCATCTGCAATACCCTTACTTATTTTCTGCGCCGTTAGTGTGGTTATTTAAGATAATTTTTTGCTGTGTTGGTTATGGGCTATTTTTTAGCCTTTGGATAATTTATTTTTTGTTGTGCTGTTTTTTTTTTTTTTTTTGTGGGCTATTTTCTCATCCATTGGATAATTCCTATAAATCTCCTGTTTAATGTTATATATTCTGCTTAGTTCTTGGTTTGTTCCCTCTTTGTTGATGCCAAAAAGGGGGAGACAAGTATATGTTATATCTGTACATGTACAATTCATATGCAGGAGTCGACTGTCGACTCTAACCATGGACTAGTCAACTCCATACATTGAGCGAGAGTAAAACACAGGGAAGTCAACTGGTGTTTACACCTATATATTATTTTATCATCATCAAAAAGAGGATATTATTAGAACTAGTTCTAATGATGCAAATAATATACCTCTGCAGGAAATCAATTATAGAAGAACAAGGAATCAAGAAGATACTACAAGATCGCTGAAGTCAATCTTGATGTTTAAGGAAAGAAATCAATCAGCAAAGATTATAAACCAATCAGCAAATCTGGATGCCTAAGAAAAAGAAATCAATCAGTAAATCAATCAGCAAAGATTAACGGACAGCTGCGATGGAAAGAATCAAGCAAGCCTAAACTTAAGGCATGAATCAAGGCCAGTATATCTGGAAACAGCCTCTCTATCCCAGGGTAAGGGTAAGGTCTGCGTACACACTACCCTTCCCAGACCCCACTAAGTGAGATTATACTGAGTTGTTGTTGTTGTTGACCTTTCTAAATATTAAAAAAACACTAAAAACTTACGCTATAAAAAAACCACAAAACAATGCTTCATACCCGTTCATTAATAGTCACGACCATTCCATTTACAAAGCCAAACAGAAACAAATCACCGCTTCCCAAAGCTACAGAAACAAATTGTCACTCCTCATTCTTTTGATCGATTTCTACAAAATATCCATAAAATCATTCACTATTTTGATAACACTAATATACCGGCAAAATAACACATAAATTATCATATGCTTTAAGATTCCTACATATTATTGAAGTTCCAAATCTATCACTAGCTGCAATGTTGCCTCATTATTTCAGAAATACATGCATTGAATGTTTTTCTTCCACTGGTAGATGAACTTATTTCTTTTGTTTTTTCATTTCTTGTCGTGGATTTTTTGTTTCACCTTCGATGTATGTTATGTAATTGTTTATGGTTGACAACAAATGCAGGAGCACAATTTTTTNTTTTTTTTTTTTTTTTTTGTGGGCTATTTTCTCATCCATTGGATAATTCCTATAAATCTCCTGTTTAATGTTATATATTCTGCTTAGTTCTTGGTTTGTTCCCTCTTTGTTGATGCCAAAAAGGGGGAGACAAGTATATGTTATATCTGTACATGTACAATTCATATGCAGGAGTCGACTGTCGACTCTAACCATGGACTAGTCAACTCCATACATTGAGCGAGAGTAAAACACAGGGAAGTCAACTGGTGTTTACACCTATATATTATTTTATCATCATCAAAAAGAGGATATTATTAGAACTAGTTCTAATGATGCAAATAATATACCTCTGCAGGAAATCAATTATAGAAGAACAAGGAATCAAGAAGATACTACAAGATCGCTGAAGTCAATCTTGATGTTTAAGGAAAGAAATCAATCAGCAAAGATTATAAACCAATCAGCAAATCTGGATGCCTAAGAAAAAGAAATCAATCAGTAAATCAATCAGCAAAGATTAACGGACAGCTGCGATGGAAAGAATCAAGCAAGCCTAAACTTAAGGCATGAATCAAGGCCAGTATATCTGGAAACAGCCTCTCTATCCCAGGGTAAGGGTAAGGTCTGCGTACACACTACCCTTCCCAGACCCCACTAAGTGAGATTATACTGAGTTGTTGTTGTTGTTGACCTTTCTAAATATTAAAAAAACACTAAAAACTTACGCTATAAAAAAACCACAAAACAATGCTTCATACCCGTTCATTAATAGTCACGACCATTCCATTTACAAAGCCAAACAGAAACAAATCACCGCTTCCCAAAGCTACAGAAACAAATTGTCACTCCTCATTCTTTTGATCGATTTCTACAAAATATCCATAAAATCATTCACTATTTTGATAACACTAATATACCGGCAAAATAACACATAAATTATCATATGCTTTAAGATTCCTACATATTATTGAAGTTCCAAATCTATCACTAGCTGCAATGTTGCCTCATTATTTCAGAAATACATGCATTGAATGTTTTTCTTCCACTGGTAGATGAACTTATTTCTTTTGTTTTTTCATTTCTTGTCGTGGATTTTTTGTTTCACCTTCGATGTATGTTATGTAATTGTTTATGGTTGACAACAAATGCAGGAGCACAATTTTTTTTTCCATTTCAATAATTTTGTATTATATTTTATTATTCACTACTTTTCATGTGTAATAAATTTAAAAAAACTTAGTATACGCTGAAGCACGCGATGTTCATTTTTTCCCTTGCACTTAGCTTAACATCCATATATTACTTTCTCTCTCTAGAACACAGTAGTGAAGTTATCGTGTTCAGCCATCGAAAATGGCCAGAGGAAGGCCGGCGAAGAAGCAAAACAACAAAACAACAGTGGCTATTGAGGCGATTGCCAAAAGGATAGGTACATCAACTGCATGCAAGGAGGGAGAAGAATGGAAGAGGAATCAGACTGGCCAAACTTGCCAAATCGGAGTGGACCTAACACGCCAATCTCCGGTACAATTGTAAGTGGAACTATGCATCTGAGCAACAATCAGATCAGAGGAACTCCTCAAACCATGGCGCCGGTACATGCATGTGGAGATCTACTTCAGAAGGAGCAAATTGAGCAGGGGAGCGCAAAGGTGACGGAGGTGCAGGAAAAAGCTGATGAAACTCAAACAAAAATACCTGAGAACATGACATGTGCTAATCTAGTTGGAAACAATCGATTTGGATTGCAAGGTATGAATCTCAATTTTGTGGCTCCAATTGTGAAAAATGGGGAAACTATTGTCGAATTAGCAAAAAATGAAGTGGAGAAGGAAACAGAGAAATGGTGGAATGCTATGATATTATATGTAGTAGGCAACACACCTACTATAGGAGCTCAGGAGAGATTTGTGGCTAGTCAATGGAACTTCGTAGCTAAACCGATGATCTACTTTCATAACGAAGGATACTTTGTAATAAAATTCACTAATAAGGAGGATAGAGATGCAATTATGTTTTCAGGTCCTTACACGATTGGTAACAAGCCTATAATTACTAAAGTCTGGATGCCTGATTTCAATTTCAAGGATGAGATATTGAAAACCATTCTCATGTGGGTAACATTGCCAAATTTGCCATTGAACTGCTGGAGTGCAGATTCACTGAGCATGATAGGGAGTAGGATAGGGGTGCCTCTTTATGCTGATGAATGTACAATAATAATGGAGAGAATATCATATGCCAAAATTTTAATTGAAATGGATGTAACAGTGCCACTGCCTGATGCTATAATGGTGCAGGATCCAAATGGAAGGAAATTTAGGCAAAGAGTGGAGTACACATGGAAACCAGACTATTGTAGAAAGTGTTTGATGATTGGCCACAGTTGTAATGAACAAAGGGAACAGAAAAATACAAAACCAACAAGGAACAATGTGCAGAATAAGATATGAAAATAAAAGGGACAGGAGGACAAATGCAGGAGAAAGGAAAAGCATAAGAGAAAACAAACAACACTTAAAACCAAATGATAGCAGTAGACAATAGAGGATGGAAAGAAGTAAAAGGAAAATCTGCAGCAAAACCAACACATGTAACAGCTGAAGGAAGGATGAGTATAACAAATGGATTTAATGTACATAATCAAAATGAACAGGAAAAGCAAACTGATCAAGGCATAACAGTGGAGCAAGGCCAGTGCAGCAGGAGTGAAGGAATAGGGGTAATGCAAAATTTACTCAACCAGCAATGAATTAGTAGCTTGGAATATCAGGGGAATTAATAAGTGTTTCAAGAAAAAGGAGTTAAGTAGATTTATTAATACAAATAAAGTTAGCCTTATGGCTATATATGAACACATGACAAATGAAGAAAAAGGCAAACAGATTATGAAAAAGATAGCAGCAAATTGGAGATATAGTGCAAACTATGATAGCAAAGGGAAGGGGAGAATATGGGTGATGTGGGATTCAAACAATGTCCAATTCATTGAAATGTGGAAAAGCAATCAACTGATTCATGGGAAGGTGAACATTGGTAATGGCAGGATTCAATTCTACTTTACAGCTGGGTATGGTCTTCATATTGTTGAAGATAGGAAAGTACTATGGCAGGAATTGGAAGGGATAAAAAATGAAATTGATAAAGCATGGATAGCAATGGGGGATTACAATGTAGTGATGGGAGTGGAGGACAGAAAGAGTGAACATCTAGTACAGGAAGTAGAAATAAGAGATTTTAGGGACTTCATGTTAAATAATGGCATGAATGAACTAAAATATATAGGTAGGAACTTCACATGGAAAAATAACCATGTGTGGAGTAAAATAGATAGAGCCATAGTTAATGCTTAATGGATAACAACAATGAACCAAATGGAAGTGGTGGTGATGGAACCATTCATATATGATCACACTCCTCTTTATTTACAGTTTGAGGAAATAAATGCAGAAGGTCCAAAACCATACAGATTTTAGAAGTGATTGACAAAGCATGGAGTACATTTACTAGAGGGGAAGGAATGGAAAGAATATGACAGAAACTTAAAGCAGTGAAGATAGAGTTGAAGAAGATGCATACAGAGGAATTCAAAAAAGTCAGAGAAATAGTCCAAACAACTAGGAAACAACTGCAGAAAACACAAGAGAAGATGCAAGACCCAAATAATCCAACTGACCTATTTGATACTGAGAAAGAATTAAGAGGAAAGCTAGAGAAATGGGTACCGATTGAGGAGAGCATTTTGAGACAAAAGTCAAGAACAAAATGGTTGAAACTTGGGGATTCTAACAGTGCTTATTTCTATGCTTGTATGAAGAGTAAGACTTCTACAAACCACAATAAAAGTGTAATGACTCAGGATGGGAAGCTGCTGCAGAATGACAAAGAGGTGGAGGATAAAGTGGTGGGATTCTACACAAAATTGCTTGGGAATGCTGATGAACAAATCCAATTGATCAACCCAACAGTCATGAAGAATGGAAAAATACTGACAAGAAGCCAATAGATGAAGCTAATAGAGCCAATATCTACAGAAGAGATCCATAAAGCAATGAAGTACATAGATGACAACAAAGCCCCAGGATGTGATGGATTCAATGCACGTTTTTTCAAGAAAGCATGGCCAATAGTGGGGGAAGAAATAATCCAAGCAACAAAGCAGTTTTTTGATATAGGAGAGATATACAAACCAATAAACTGCACAGCTGTGACTTTGATCCCAAAAGTGAGGAGTCCAACTTCAATCAAAGAATATAGGCACATCTCCTGTTGTACTGTACTATACAAGGTGATATCCAAGATAATAACTACAAGACTGTAGATTGTTATGGACAGCCTCATTGATACAAGTCAGGCTGCATTTGTACCAGGAAGAGTTATATTTGATAATATCATTCTCAGTCATGAATTGGTAAAGGGATATGGAAGGAAGGGCAATACTCCAAGATATATGATCAAACTAGATATGCAAAAGGCCTATGACTCTCTAGAATGGGGCTTCTTAAAACAGGTCTTGATAGCATTGAATTTCCCTGAAAGATGTACTCAATGGATCATGAAGTGCGTAAGTACTGTTTCATACTCTATACAAATAAATGGCAGGCCTACTTGTCCATTCCCAGCAAGAAAAGGACTAAGACAAGGGGATCCTCAATCCCCATTCTTGTTTGTTTTAGCCATGGACTACCTAAGCAGACTACTTAGATCCTTGAAGAACCAACCAAACTTTAACTATCACCCAAGATGTGAGAAGTTACAAATTATTCAGCTAGGCTTTGCTGATGATTTATTGTTATTCTGCAGAGGAGATGAAGTATCCATTCAGATGCTATACAATTGCTTCCAAGAGTTTTCAAATCTGTCAGGACAGAAGGCAAACACAAGCAAGAGCTCTATATACTTTGGAGGTGTGGACACAGCTATACAACAAAACATCATGGAGAAGTTGGAGTTTCCAAAAGGAGAATTGCCTATAAAATATCTGGGAGTCCCATTAAGCACAAAAAGAATGTCAATCATACAATTTCAACCACTGTTAGACAAGATGCTTGGTAGGATTACATCATGGACTACAAAATTTCTCTCATATGCTGGCAGGATTCAGTTGATAAAGAGTGTACTGCTATCAATTCAAATATACTTGTCTCAATTATTTGTTTTTCCAAAGAAAGTGGTTCATGCTATAGAAGCTAAATGCAGGAAGTTCTTGTGGACTGGGGGGATTGATTTAACAAAAAAAGCTCTAGTGGCATTGGAAAAATTGTGTCAACCAAAGGCAAATGGAGGCTGGAACTTGCTGGATATTGAAATATGGAATAAAGCAGCCATATGCAAACTACTATGGAATCTTGCTCAAAAGAAGGACAAACTTTGGGTGCAGCGGATTCATACTTACTATGGGAAAGGCAAAGTTGTAAACTGTATAGAAGCTAATCAAGCTTCATGGCTAGTAAAGAAGATACTGAATGCTAAGCATTACATGATAGAAGCAGGATCAATTTGGAAGAAATACTTGAGAAGAAACCTAACAATCAACAACATATACAAGATGTTAAGGAAGGATCACCAGAAGGTTCATTAGAGAAAGCTGGTATGCAATAATGGAGGAATGCCAAAGTGGAACTTTATACTGTACATGGCTTTACTGGGCAAACTGAGTACCAGGGACAGGCTAGCAAGATGGGGAGTAATAAATAGAACACTATGTCCTATGTGCAAAGTGGAAGAGGAAAGCATGGATCACATGTTCTTCAAGTGTTCATTTACAGCAGGAATATGGAGCAAGATACTACAGTGGATGGGAATCACCAGGCAAACGATGGAATGGAGTCAAGAAGTAGACTGGGCATGCAGCAATGCTAAGAGCAGATCAACAAACTCTGAAATCTATAGAATAGCACTAGCAAGCTGTGTATATCAGGTGTGGCAGGAGAGGAACTATAGAATTTTCCAAGCTAAACAAAAGCCAGAGGGACTACTGACCAAGCAAGCTATACAAAAGATAAGTGGAAGGGGATACACGATACCAAGATTACAAAGAAGACCTGAAGAGCTGAACTTTTATCCATAAGGGATGATGAATACTGAAAATGTAAAATAGATTAGTGAATAGATAATCAGTAAGAAGAATAGGAGTTACATTGATGAATATTAAGTCTGGGAGGATGTCCAAACTTAGTTTGCTTTGTTTTGAGCTGTAATTTTTTACTTTGGTAATAATATATGATAATTACCAACAAAAAAAAATCAGTTTTTGGTTTAGTTTCTTTCCTTTATCTATTTTGGATATTAAAAAAGAGAGGAGTATGATCTCTGTGTTTTTTTTTAAATCCTTTGTTCACGTGAAGGAAAGCACTTGCCATTTTAAACGTGAAAACAAAATAATGGAATGAAATATAATGTTATGATTGATAGAAAAGCATTCATAAATACGTTTTGTGAAATGAAAATATAAATACAATAGAACTAAAAAATCCATAGTAAAATATATTAGAAAAATAAACAAGTCCAGTATTTTCATAAAATATTTTTAAAAAATACGAACAATAAATATAGGTTTTTGATGAAGCCAGGTTTTGCTTTTAAAAGGTCTCTATTTAAATGAGACCGATTGTGTAGAAAAGATAAATAATAAATATAGATTTTTGATGAAACCAGATTTAATTTAAAAGGACCCTTATTTAAATGAGAACCGATTATATATAGACACACAGAAAAACTAAAACATAAATATCTATTGAAATAAATTGAAAGAATAAATTATAATTGTCATTTTGATATGAATTCCATATTTTCACCAATTAGAATAGTCATAACAAGTTTAAAATCCATCAACACTAGGTAATTCAATTATAATGGCAGACTTCCGTTTAAACAAAGATAATATCTAATGCATTGTTATGTTCTTGGACAAATATAGTTTGTAATAGGAAGAAAAAACAGATTAATCAAAATGTAAATGTTGGATTCTGACTTTTCTAATATGTTTGATACAATTACTATAGTATCTTAATTTTTTTATAGATTAAATAAATAAAATAATTTTTTCTGCTCACCTAGAGAAAAGACATGTTCTCTTAGTTGGTTAACGATGTTTGTGTATATAAGAATAAATTATAAATAACTTTCCAAAAAAAAATCATAAGAACTTTTAGATTTTCTAGGGTTATATGTTATTGCTAATTAGAAAGGAAGCATAATAACTTGTGAAATTGAATTAAAGAAATTATAAAACTTGAACAAACTTTAAATTAACTATATTGACTGAGATAACTGATTACTTCCAAGGTAGAGTTTCGTCCTTTACTGGTTAGCTAAACAAAGTCAATAATTATTATTTTCTTGTATTTAAACGTTTGTTTTTCACTTTTTATTCAATGGCACAAACATAATTTTTTATATAATGTTTTTATTATTTAAACAAAAATTACTCCAATAGAGGTGGAACACACGCGCAAAGCGCGTGCCGAGAGACTAATGATCTTAAACATGTCATATCATTTTCATTGTTATAAAAATATTATAAATAGAATTCTATTTATGGTGAATATCCATATTTAGAGAGATTCTAGGGTTTATTACTTGGGGGCAACTTATCACGACCCAATTCCCAACCCAGTCATGATGACGCCTCTCGTGAAGACAAGGCTAGCCAACAGAACAACAATACCTCTTTTAACAGTTACTTAGCATAAATAAGTCTAAATCATAGATAATATAATCATAAGTGCGGAATAAACGTGATAAAACAGGGAAATCATCCCGACTCAGCCCGAAATCGGGGTGTCACAAGTCACGAGCTACTACAGAGTTTACTAAAATGCTACACAGTCTGGAACTAGGAACAAAGTCTGAAGATAATGTAAATACAGAAGATAAGGGAGAAAACGGGGTTGTGGACGTCGACAGCTACCTCGTCACTCCTAGTCCGCCTGGTCTGGAAGGAAATTAGCGCTCAGGAACGAACTCTGCTATGCCTATATCTGCACACATGGTGCAGGGAGTAATGTGAGTACTCCGACCCAGTGAGTAATAAAATTAAATAACGACTGAAAGCATAAAATCCCATAAAGGCACAAATAATGCTATCTCAAGCAGTAAAAAATCATTTAAGTAGTAAACCAATAAAGTATCAAAGTTCTCTTTATAAAACAGTTAAAGACAGATATCCTCAACCAGTAAGCAATAATCGGAAACCTGCCCCTTGGGCGCATTATCAACTCTCAGTACAGTATCAGCCCCGCGGGCTCAGTGTCAGTCACATAATATAACATCAGCCCCTCGGGCTCACTCCTAAATCACGTGGATACCCGCGTTCACTGTGGGGGTGCAGACTCCGGAGGGGCTCCTACAGCCCAATCGCTATATCATCATAAGGCCTGAAAGCCTGAACATATCAACATGAGGCCTGAGAGACTTCTCACAATACACTCGAGGCCTGAAAGCCTCCTCACATATCGCTCGAGGCCTGAAAGACTCCTCACATATCACTCGAGGCCTGAAAGCCTCTTCACATAACTCATCATATCCTCACACATGGCCCTCGGCCTCAATCAGTCCACAAATAATCATAAGCCCCTCGGGCATCAGTGAAAACAATAATGCTCAGCTCAAACAATAGTTCAAATATCAGTTAAAACTCAAGGTTGAGTAAAAATATAGCTGAGTTCATGAAACAGTGTAATTCAAATGGACTGAGTTCAAATAATATTTCAAATAGTGAGGAAAACAGTGATGATAGCTCACAAGAAGTCAAACAGTCAGCAATAAGCTCCAAATATGGCAATAAGCCCAAGTCATAGTGAAAAACAACAATTCATAGTCAAATACGCGGTAAAATATCATCCGGACTGGACCGAGTCATAATCCCCAATCGTAAATGACCTCGTGCTCATCATTGAACGCGTGTCTCATCTCAACATAGCACCAAGTTATGCAAATCTGGGGTTTCAAACCCTCAGGACATCATTTAAAATCATTACTCACCTATCGCCGGCCAAAAGTCTAGCTCGATATGCCTTTTCCTCTCGAATCGACCTCCTCGTGCGTCGAATCTGATCAAAATCACAAGGAATACGTCACAATAGGCTAAGGGGACATAACCCAATCGAAAAGACTCGAAAAATATCAAAAATTACGAAATTGGCAAAACCCGAGCCCCGGGTCCACTTCTCGAAAAATCAGAAAATTTACATTACCGGATTCCTTATCTCGCCACGAGTCTATACATATCAAATTTACCAAAATTCGAGCTCAAATGCTCCCTCAAACCTCAATTTTTCATTCTCTTAAGTTCAAGCCCTAACCTCCATTTTTGGCCTCTAATTCCTTGATTTTTCACCCTTAATTCATGCAATAACACATTAGATTTATGTTTTAGGCTTAGAATTCCTTACCTCAACGAAGTCTCTTGATTCCCTCTCCAAATTCGCACAAAAACCTCCAAGTCCGAAGTGAAAATATTAGGTTCTTTCAAAAATTTGCGAAGATAGAATTTTAATACCTCTGAACAGGCCTTTTCGCTTCTGCGATAACCAGGACGCTTCTGCGCACCCGCCTTTGCGGAAATTGTTCCGCTTCTGCGAAACTTCACTTTTTGCCTTGGACCGCTTTTGCGGTCACCAACCGCTTATGCGAAAAATGGTCCGCTTCTGCGAAAATTCCCAAAATGCCCAACCTCGCTTCTGCGACTCCTCATACGCTTCTGCGGAATCGCTTCTGCGGTCCATTTCCGCAGAAGCGAAAATATCAGATACCAGATCCTCCAACAGTCCTTAAACTCCAAATTTCACCCCGTTAGCCATCCAAAATCACCCCGAGGCCCCCGGGGCCTCAACCAAAAGCCCCAACACATCCTAAAATATCATTCAAACTTGCTCCAATCATCAAAACACCTCAACTAACACCAAAATCATCAAATTACATCGAATTCAAGCCTAAGTTCTTCAAAAATTTTCGAAACACGCATTCGATCAAAAATCCAACCGAATCAACTCTGAATAACCTGAAATTTTGCACACACATCCAAAATCACCTAACGAAGCTTCGTCAACTCCTGAAATTCCATTCCGACCCTCGGATCAAAATCTCATCCATTAACCGGAATTCGCCAAAATACTAACTTTACCAATTCAAGCCTAATTTCACACCGGGCCTTCAAAATCAATTCCGATCGCACTCCTAAGTCACAAATCATCCCCCGAAGCTAACCGAATCACCGAAAATCACATCCGAGCCCTTTAACTCAATAGTCAATATTCGGTTGACTTTTCCAAAACAAGCCTTCCTTAAAGAGACTAAGTGTCTCATTTCCATCCAGAATCGATCCGAATCAACTCATTCACCCAAGACTCGTATAATAACACATAAGGAAGCAGAAGATGGGGGAAACGGGGAGATAACTCATATGACGACGGGCCGGGTCGTCACATCCTCCCCAACTAAAACAAACGCTCGTCCTCGAGCGGGTCAAGAAACATACCTAGAGCCATAAACAGGTGAGGATATTGATCAATATGTGGTAGTACAAAATTAATTGAGAGCTCTAGAAGAGCCAATTATACTATTTTGGAGAAACACAATTTATTACCAATAAGGTATTGTGTTGTAGTAAGTCTCAAAGAAACTTATTCAGTTTCCAAAGTATACGCGAAAGCGGTTGATTATATTGAGACTATAAATAAATGAAAGATTTAATATCTTCTATTACTATAACTTGTAGCGGGGTAATATGTATGTGCAAAGCTACCCGCTTTATTCTCTAATTTGTACTACATAAACAATAGAATACCACAATGAACTGGTTATTTATTGATATAAAAAATCATATCATAATAAACTTGAAGTTTATTCCTAATTGCACACATCATGGTGTAAACCTGAAATTTATCAATATTGATAATTTATCGAGTTGACATAATTGGTTTAGCTATGTTAATTCATGTATGATATGCAAAATAAAAGAGAATTCAAATGGGTAAATATTAAAGAACTAGAAAGTTCTTTAGGAATTCTCTTACATTGTTTGTTCTCATTAATTAATAGACCAATTAAAATTGGGATTGAATCCCATGAATGCTGAAAATATCAAAGGTGAATATGGGTCCATTCACCTACCATGTATACCGCATAAGATGCATCTATGAGATAGTTACATGTGCGATTATTATTAACCCGCAACATGGTGTTTGCGAGGTAACTTGCTCAATAATTTAATTTAGAGCATATTCTAAATTTTTATTCAAGAAGTTCATCTTGATAAGTTCGTTTACATCACAGCTAGTTTAGCAAAATAATTTATTGAGTGTCTCCACTTGATAGCTAAATAATTGCTTATGAGAACAAAGTTTTGTATATCAGTTTGATATACATTATATACGAAAGTATATTATTTTTTCCCCTCACAAGTGGTTCATGTTCAATAACCAAATAGTTCCATCTTATTATTATTAATATGCAGTGTATATTTTGATTAACACCATAACGTACAAAGATGAATTTTCAAAATTGAGGAAGCAAGTGAATTTTTCTAACATGAGGGGGAGACATGATAAGCAGTTGAGAAAAAGTTACGTGGAATGAATTACCATTTGTATATCTAGATCCTCGAATACGATAATATGAACTTGAAGTTCATAAAAAATTATTCATTTGCAGTATATTGCAAAGCATATGCCGTACGCATTTGCTGACCAAAAGAAAGTAACTATATTCTCACTGCAAATGCTCATATTAGAATAAGTCCTAGAAGGACAAAGTCTGTGACACGCTTAAAACTTATAGATAAATCGGTTTCAAATAAACTTCTTGATAAAGAAGATGAGAAAATGATCATAATAAAGGAGGCAAGTGTTCCAGAAGATCAAATGACATAACACTTCATAAAATTTCAGGAGAAATTCAGGTACCTGAATATATGAATGAAGAGATCTCTATGTTATGTCATTATGAAAATATATTGAAATTGATTTAAAATGTTTGTCGACTACATCTATGATAGCGCTAAGTATAGATGAAGATCTTAAGTCTATAGCTTACAGACACAAAAATATTGGCCAAATGAAAGAGACACAATTCAAATAGAATTGGTTTCATACGAAAGACATGTCATTTTGGATCTGCAGTTCAAACACTTGAAAGTATAACGTCAATGGTATGTGCAATCAGTTTTCAATATCTTATATGTCTAGCATGACATGAAAACTTGATATGCATCTAAAGTCTATTATATAGCTTATATGACTTAACTTATATGACAATCCATGAAGAATTTAAGTTGCTTGAAGCATATACAATTCTTGATCTTGAAGTACCACATCCTCAGTGCAATTTGTGCATATATGTATCTTGCTATAATTATAAGCATGATAATATGATAGCGAGAATCTCTATGGAGATATTGAAGAGTCATTCCACGACATTATATGAAGACATTATATATCTATCAAGAATGAGGATTTCAAGGTGCAATATATCAATTCAAGTTAATATGGCTGATTTGTTCATCAAATCTCTACCAAAGATCTTTTGAAGATGGTGCACAAGATCGGGATGCGAAAGCTCAAGGATGTGAATTGACGTTCTTATCAGGGGGAGTTAATGCGCGTTGCACTCTTTTTTCCTTACAAGATTTTGTCCCACTGAATTTTCCTTGCAAGATTTTTAACGAGGCAACCAATAGGCGCAATTCTAAACATGTGTAATCTTTTTCCTTTTCTAGAATTTTTTTTCCCATTGGGTTTTCTTTTAGTTAAGGTTTTAACAAGGCACATTATCTGTTGAATAGACATTCAGGGAGATTGTTATAAATAGAATTCTATTTATGGTGAATGTCCATATTTAGAGAGATTCTAGGGTTTATTACTTGGTGGCTAAGTCACCATCTCCCTATAAATAGATGGTTCTATTCCATTATAATTCATCCCAAATCAATAAGAATTCTCTCTCCCTACTTTTCTCTGCAATATTCTTCTTTCTTCTTTTTATTATTTTATAACAAAAAATATATTATTATGAGATTAAGGTCAACATTTAGTTTAAAATACTTTCAGTTTGACATTGAGCTGCCTCTCATAGAACTTCCCTATGAGTTATATGCTCTGTTTTCTCCCAAGTTCAAAAGTATACTATTTTTGCCAAAAGTATGTTTTTTCTTAATATGAGTTGTTTGGCTAAACTATTTTGAAACAAAAACATTTTAAAAAGAAGTAGAAGCACCTTATGAAAAGTAGAATGGATTCTAATCGATTTCAATGGAAAATTACGACTCTCGTGATATACATATCATCTTTGTGAAAATATGACAGATGTCTTTCCATCATTGTTATTTCAAATGGACGGGAAATCGGAATCAATGATAAGATTGTCAATCCAGTTAAAAGGACTATAAAACTCCTTTTAATTACTTTTCGATCGGTTGAATTTTTCGGAAAGGTATCCATGGTTGGTTTGTTTGCATATTACTAATATTCCCTCCCTTAATTTTTTTTTTATTGTCTAAGTATTTTTTATTTTTACTTGTTATTTTTTGTATATTAAATAACTTTTTTTTTATTTTGCCCTTATCATTAATTATTCATTCCAAATTATTTTTCAAAAAATTTAAAATTATATTTCTATTAATATGGATATAGTGATAAAAATTTTACTGTATTTATTACATTATGTGCAAAGTTAATAGTGAATTAATAAAAGTGAGCGCATAGATTATTTTCCTTTTTGACGAGACAAGGACACTCTAGCTGATGATGGACTAAAAATTATTTCATCATGCCGCGTGTAAATTCTAGGCTCCCTCCTTCCGGGCATTGCGCCAATACAACCACTTTCCTCCGTCATTATATTACGTGCCTTCTGTATATTCTTTTCTAAAATATTTGTCTGCAATTACACGTCTTTCTGAGGTTGCATTAGCTGGAGAGCACTGGAATTTCTCGGAACCAGGAGACAGCACCAATACGATAATATAATAAATTATTTTGTCATAATAGAGATTAAGGATAATGAAGCTAATTTATTAATAGTGCACGAATGGATGGTCGAATTTAATTTGTGTGACTATGATAATTATTAATTACCTCATCAGTCCATAGAATTTAGGGATCTATTGGAGAATAGAACCCTCTTTAGTCTTTATGAACTTTGTCTCATCGTGGTAAATCAACAAGTTAAAGGCAGTAAGGTGTTGTTTTTAACTAGGTCTAGTTATCGTTTAAAGGTTTATTAGAGCAGTTTTGTGAACTATAATAAAAGATTTAGTTCCAAATTTACACTTCATGATTTAGATCCCATTTTCTCATGGATTCTTTGCTAAGCAGCTAGCTGTCAAGGATTTGAAATCGAAACACGTCAAGAATCTCGAGATTTCATTTCACTAATCAATAAAGATATACGGTGGTTAACTAGAAGATAGCGACGAATACGGTTTAGTTAGGTGTGCACGGGTGGCTTGTTGCCTTGATGTTTCCTCCTTGTTTTCTACCGAGAGAATCCTCGTTGAAGGTGATGAAATTATTGCTTAATCCAGCGGGGCGTGTTCACGATTCGGTCCGGTCGATTTTTGATTAAACCAAATCAATTTATTCGGTTTTAGGATTTTAAAACTAAAATCAAACCAAACTAAATACAAACCATCAGTATGATTGTTGGTGGTGGTTCGGATTGGTTCGATTTTTCAGTTCTTAGCAAACTAATGATAAATCGATAATAGTAAAACGACACTAGCTAGTCAACAATCTGAAAATTATTTGGTAAATTTATGCTTTTATATGTTTCTTTCAGAACTGAAAGTTCATATACCTGTTTATATGAAAAGAATGAACAAAAAATAAACTAAAAAGTAGATCAAAGTTATGCGTAGAATTAGAGAATTAGAGTCACGTAAGGAAAAGAAAGTCGATTGATTCCTATTGTTATGGATTTATGCAATTTATTAAGATATAAGTAAGATAAATAAAAATTCAAAATAGTAATTGAAATGCATAAAATATTTAAAATTATTTACAAAAAGATATGATATTATATATAAATAATTATTATTTTTTTTATATAATTTATCGGTTTGGTTCTATTTTTTTTAATTTTATAATAGAACCAAAACTAAAGCAAATATTATCGATTTTTAAAATTTAAAACTAAAATCAAATCCAAACAAAAAAAATATCGGGTTACTTCATCCGTTTGGTTCGGATTTCGATTTGAATGTCAAACCGTGAACAGCCCTAAATCCAGCGAATATCTTAATCCCTTTAATTAATTTGAAAATCCTAATGCAAAAGTCTGTCTTTCGCTTTATTTAATCTAATATCTAAATCCTATAAATTGGGATAGGTTTTCATGCAAAAGGATAATTTTAGGTTCTATTATAAAATTACCTTTTGCCCTTCTCTTGTTTCTAACATTTTTCCTCACTATTCTTTCAAAATTTATGAGATCAAAGCTACTTAATTAATTAGGGGTTTTCCTCTGTTTGGAGCGGTTGAATATTTCAATTTTTACTGAATTATGACCACTGACCAGTCCTAAAAATAATGTTTTTGGAAACTATTACGTGACATTCCCGCTCAATAAAGAACATTCTTGGCGACATGCTAAGAAGTCCAGAGGTTCTGAAAATTATGTAAATAGGTTATAGTAGTACTCCAGTGCGAGTTACTTGTCTTTCTGATACGTATCATGATTTTCAAAGTATAGGTTGAATCAATTAATTACCTCAAAGAAATACTGAACATGTGGAATTAATTGGAAATCAAGGAAATTCAGAATTATGAGAAAAGAACTCAGCATAGTGCCATATCAGGTCATCTCCGCCATGCCGCTTGGACAATTTTAATGCACCTTTGTTATTAGCAGTGACGGATCCAAGAGTGTTAGAACATGTATTGATAAATCATGATGAATACTAGTGGATATTTCATGGGTTGAGTTCGTTGTTTGCTATAGAATTAATGTGTTTTTTAAACATCTCTTCTGTATATGTGAGGGAAGATGCAAAGTAATTAACTTGTTCATTCAAGGAAGAATTTCTTCCGTTAATTTGACCAAATTATATCTAAGTTTATTGTCATACTTTTGTTTGATTGAATTTAGAAAGATATACAAGAGAGAAAGAGAGGCAGAATTTGTTAGTATTCTACGTTGATAGAACTCTCCAAAAATGTCGCCGGGTGTCGGATAGTGTATTTTTGAAGAATCCGACACGGATACGGCAGTATTTTAGAGAGTCCGCGCTAGGTTAGTATAACTATGATATAAGTATATATATTTTTCTGTATGTGTAATTACAAAATTGTTCCTTTACAATAAGGATTGCATAAGCATATCCTACAATATTCGAATGCTTATGCATTAATACATGACTATATATATTCACTGGCAAGAGACAACATTCAGGAGTGTGCTCCTTGATCTGGTCAAGCATCTAAAGATATTGTCCAGGCCATCCTCAATGCATTCAAAATGAGCTTCCAGATTTTCCAATTTACTCTGCACAAAGTGGATCTTCTCCACTTCATTACAACCATACTTGAAAAGGCAGTTTAATGCAAAATCAGCACATTCTATCTCATTTACATTGTCTTGATCTCCCTTGTTCACCAATCTTGAAACCAAAGACCATTTGCTTATTGGCTTAGAAATTGGAGCTGACAAGAAAACCAACACCATTTGGAATACTGAAATTCCCATTGTGGTAACTTCTCTTAGTACTCTAATAACCTCCATTACTTCAACCACCTCATGATCCATTTTCTTTAAAATTGTAACTAAGTTTTTGGCATCTTTCTCATCTTCTTCCTAAAAGAAACATAGTTAATGCTGCTGGTTTTCATGTGCCTCCTTAGGTCAAATCTATGTCAAAAATATGTCTCCTTTCTCAAAAATAACGTTTTTCCATGTATATATACCAAGTTGGGTCGGGCCCAAATACTTATACCTTCTCCTACGCGAAAAAGGACAAGTTTTAGGCCTGGGTGGCCGCGGTTCTACCGCGGTCGCGGTGAAACCGCGGCTTTTCACCCTGTTCCGTTTAGAATTTGGAAAAACTCAAAACATAAAAGATTTAGCCCTTTGAGTTATCTTTCCAACCATATATTATGAAGCCAAAATGGAGTTCGGAGCAAAAAGTTATGTCCAATTTACTAAACAGTGCGCAATATGCCTCATCGAGTCTTCGTTTGCTCTCAACTATCAACTTTGACCCCCGAACACGATCCCGGCTTAATTCCTTGAGCTTTTACTCAG
>MU787736.1:13292-29229 GCA_026770625.1 Nicotiana glauca | reverse complement strand
TGCGATCGCATGACACACATTGCGATCACATATAACAACCAATCACCCCTCAAAATTCCTTCTATGCGATCGCATGACACTCTCTGCGATCGCATAGAGCAAATATGGTCTGCAATTTTTCTGCTGCAATTATGAAACTCCAAACCTCCCGATAGCCATCCGAAATCACCCCGAGGCCCCCAGGACCTCAACCAAAAGCACAAATATGTTCTATTACCTTATTCAAACTTTCTCGAACCATAAAAACACTATCATTAAAATCAAAATCCTCAAATATCATCAAATCAATGCCTAAGTTTTCTTTAAACTTCCGAAACTCATATTCGATCAAAAACCCCAACCAAACGACGTCCGAATGACCTGAAAATTTGCAGGCATATCCAAAATCACCTAACAAAGCTACTGCAACTCTCGGAATTCCGTTCCGACCCTCGGATCAAAATCTCGCCTATCAACCAGAATTCGCCAAAGTTCAAACTTCGCCAATTCAAGCCTAATTCTACACCGAGCCTCCAAAATCAAGTCCGATTACACTCCTGAGTCACAAATCATCCCCCGAAACTAACTAAATCATCAGAATTCACTTTCGAGCCTCCTAACTAAATAGTCAACTTCCAGTTGACTTTTCCAAAACAAGCTTTCCTTTAAGAGACTAAGTGTCTCATTTCCAACTAAAACCAATCCAATTCTACCCGATCAACTCAAATACTGATATTGAAACATAGTGAAGCATAATATAAGGGAAAACGGGGCGGTAACTCACGTGATAGCGGGTCGGGTCGTCACACCTGCTGACAGTTCAAACATCGAGCCACATATGCGACAATATCTTTCTTCATCCCACGCCACCAATAATGTTGCCGCAAGTCCTGGCACATCTTCGCGGCACCCAGGTGAATAGAATACTGAGAACTATTGGCCTCCACTAAGATCAACTCTCGAATCCCATCGACATTGGGCACACAAACTCACCCCTGCAATCTCAAACCACCATAATCCTCTAAGGTCACCTTCGTGGCACCTCCACGCTGCACCGTGTCTCTCAAGACACACTAATGGGGATCATCAAACTGCCGATCACGGGTGCGCTCCAATAATGAAGAACGAGCGACCGTGCAAGCTAACACCCACCTAGGCTCAGAAATGTCCAACCTCACAAACCGATTGGCCAAGTCCTGAATATCCAAAGCAAGCGGTCTCTGGCTGACCAGAATGTAAGCAAGACTAACCATGCTGGCGGACTTCCTACTCAATGCATCGGCCACCACATTGGCTCTCCCTGGGTGGTACAAAATAGTAACATCATAATCCTTCAATAGCTCCAACCACCTCCGCTGCCTCAAGTTCAACTCCTTCTGCTTGAATAAGTATTGCAAACTCTTGTGATCAGTGTACACCTCACATGTCACACCACATAAATAATGCCTCCAAATCTTCAAAGCATGAACAATGGCTGCCAACTCTAGATCATGAACCGGATAATTCTTCTCGTGGATCTTCATTGCCTAGAAGCATAAGTAATGACTCTGCCATCCTGCATCAATACCGCACCAAGCCCAATACAGGAAGCATCACAATAAACTATATAAGGCCCTGAGCCTGTGGACAAAACCAATACTAGTGTTGTATCAGGGTTGTCTTGAGCTTCTGAAAGCTCGCCTCACACTCATCTGACCATCTGAACTGGGCACTCTTATGGGTCAATCTGGTCATCGGGGCTGCATTAGATGAAAATCCCTCCGCGAACCGATGGTAGTGACCTGCATACCCCAAGAATACTCCGAATCTCCATAGCTGATGCTGGTCGAGGCCAGTTCTTGACTGCCTCAATCTTTTTCGAGTCCACCTGAATACCCTCTGTTGATACAACATGACCCAGAAATGCAACCGAACTTAACCAGAACTCACAGTTCGAGAACTTAGCATATAATTGACTATCCTTCAAAGTTTGAAGAATCACTCTGAGGTGCTGCTCATGCTCCTCCTGGCTGCGGGAGTACACCTGATTATCATCAATAAAGACTACCACAAACAAATCCAAATAAGGCATGAACACTCGGTTCATCAACTCCATAAATGTTGCTGGGGCATTGGTCAACTCAAATGACATGACCAAAAACTCATAATGCCTATGCTGAGTGCGGACTGCTGACCTAAGGACATCGGATGCCCTAATCCTCAACTAGTGGTAGTCAGATCTCAAGTCTATCTGTGAAAACACCTTCACGCCTTGAAGCTGGTCAAACAATCATCAATCCTCGGCAGTGGATACTTTTCTTAATCGTCACATGTTCAATTATCGGTAATCAATGCACATCCTCATCGAACCGTCCTTTTTCTTCACAAATAACACCGGCGTGCCCCAAGGAGAAACACTGGATCTACTGAAACCCTTCTCCAACAAATCCCGCAACTGATCCTTTAACTCTTTCAACTCTAGCGGGGCCATACGATACGGCAGAATGGAAATGGGCTGAGTGCCCGGAGCCAGATCGATGCAGAAATCAATATTACTGTCGAGCAGCATAGCCAGCAGGTCTGAAGGAAAAACCTCAGGGAACTCCCAAACAATAGGAACAGAATCAATAGATGGAACCTCTGCGCTGGAATCGCGAACATACGCCAGATAATCTAAACACCCCTTCTCGACCAATCCATCCCTAATATAACATCGAAATCCACCATGTCTAAGAGCAATAAGTCAACACGGGTCTCAAGACCCTCAAACACTACCATACAGGAACGATGAACTCGGTTGACCCTATAGAATCGCCCACCGGTATAGATACATAAACAGGAATACCCAAAGCATCATTGGGCATAGCCAGGTAGGGTGCAAAATAGGACGACACATACGAATACGTAGACCAAGGGTAAAATAGCACTGAAGTATCTCTAATACAAATCAAAATGGTACCTGTAGTGTCTGCACCTGAAGACTCAGCCTCTGGCCTACCTCTGGCGACCTGAACTCCACCTCTAAGACCTCTACCTCTACCTCCACCTCTAACACCTCTGCCACCGCCTCTAGCTGGCTGGGCAGGCTGTGGAACCTCCGGTGCCTGAATCATAGCACGAGAACTCTGATGCTGGAAGCTGCCATAAACTCGAAAGCAATATCTGAAAATGTGCCTCGGATCATCACAAGCATGGCAAGACCTCGTCTGCTGCGGCTGAGCACCCCTCAACCTCGGGCAAACCCTCCTGTTGTGAACATACTCACCAAACTCATAACACCAAAACGAACGTTGCAGCTGAAGGAACTGAGGCTGACCCTGTCGACCTGAATGACCAGAAGTACCATGAGTGACCTGGAGAGCTGACTGAAAAGGCCTAGGAGGATGGCCTCTACCATAAGAACCTCTACCTCCTGGCGAGGTACCACTGAATCTGCCTGCATAACAGGGCCTCTTATCCGACCTATGACCGCCTCGTTGTGGCAAGACCACCTCAACTCTACGGCCCACATTGGACGCCTCCTGAAAAGTGATCTCACTCCCGGCTTGAGCCACTGTACCCGACTGATCTGCCACCGCTGGCTGAACTCCTGGAAGCAAACCCTCTCGAATGGCACTCTCCGTGAAGCCTACCAATCAGACTAGAGCTTCCTGAAGAACTAGGATGGCAATGAACCCCTCTGGGACCTGAGCTGGGCCCACCAAAATTGCTGGGAAGGGAACCTCCTCCTCAAAATCAACCCGAGGCTCCGCCACTGGAGCTGCTGCTGGGGTCTCGGACTGCTGCACGGTAGGAGAGAAAGCACGTGTTCTCGCCATCTGCGGAGGAACAGAATAGAAATTCAATCGGTACTTGAGAAATAGAACCGCACGACAAGAAAGGAAAAATGTGAAACTTTCCTAACTCTGTAGCCTCTTGGGGATAAATACAGACGTCTCCGTACCGATCCCTCAGACTCTACCGAGTTTGTCCGTGAGTTGTAAGACCTATGTAACCTAGCGCTCTGATACCAACTGGTCACAATCCGGATTTCCTACCCTCAGAAGTCGTGATAGCGCTTACTAATAGGAGCTAGGCAAGCCAACTCAATTTACTTCTTTTTGCAACTATCATCCATTTAATGAAAACAAAACATAATATGATAAAGCGGAAGTCTCAAATATAATTAACTGAAAAAAACGCGAAAGTTTAACAAAATCCTCTTCCCAAGACTGGTGTCACAATACTCACGAACGTCTAGAGAATACTAAATACAAGTTTTGAATGAAACATAAACTGTCTGCTTCTGTACTAATGATAACAAACTGAATAAAATATAACGTACTCCGGGCCTGCGGACGTCAGCAAGGCAACCTCGAGTGCCCCTGGACTGAACGCTCGCTCTGGAATGCTACTGCTACTCAAATGCTGCTCCAACACCTAGATCTGTGCAAACGATGCACAGAGTGTAGCATCAGTACAACCAACCCCATGTGCTGGCAAGTGTCTGGCCTAAAAAAAATACTGGGAGGGGAACATGCTTATGGGGTAGTAGATGAAACGGAATATCAAGAATAACAAGGAAACTACATTTGATTTCTTCTAACACAGAATAAGGGAAAAACAAACTACTTTCACTTGTTTCAATTTGCTCTCGTTGCAGGCGTGCAACTCGATCCCATTTCTCAAAATATCACATGGTAGGCGTACCACTCGTTCCCATTTCATAGTATCACGTGGTAGGCGTACCACTCGATCCCATTTCATAATATCATGTGGTAGGCGTATTACTCGATCCCATTTCATAATATCATGTGGTAGGCGTACCACTCGCTCCCATTTCATAATATCACGTACTAGGCGTACCACTCGATCCCATTTCATAATATCACGTGGTAGGCGTACCACTCGATCCCATTTCGTAATACCTCGTGGTCGACGTGCCACACGATCCCATTTCTTTCAACACAATACACAAAATAATCCCGGCAAGGGAACAAGATAATATAATAAACTATCCCGGCAGGGGAGATCCAGCTATAACCAAATTTATTCAATTTCTACTTAACACGTTTAAATCAATGCTCAGTCTCAACAATTACCGACTCAGTGTTTAAAGATTTCCATCCAAGTCCTCATAAACAACAATTAAGAATTCGATCATTTAGCAATTCAGGACTCACGGTCATGCTCGACACCAGTGTATAGATACTTGTCACCATGCCTATACACTGTACTCGACAAATAGCAATTAGCAAATAAGACTCTACTCATATTCCCTCAAGCCAAAGTTAGACCAAACACTTACCTCAACTTCCACGGCCAAATAAATCCACAACGACCGCTTTTCCTCTACAATCCTACTCCGAAACAATGATATCTAGACATAATTAATTCAATAATATCAATAAAGGCTCAAAAACATAATCCCATAGCCTAGAAATGAATTTCCTAGCATTCTTCCAAAAATAACAAAATTCGACACCAGGCCCACATGGTCCAAACACAAGGCTCGGACCAAAACCTAATCACTCATAACCCTACGAGTCCAAATATATAATTTATTTTAAGATTCGACCCCAAATTGAGGTTGAATCACCCAAAATTCTCAAAACCCTAACTCTACCCAAAAACCCCTAATTCCTACTTTGATTTCATGATTTAGGTCTAGGAATTTGATTGAATGATGATAGAAAAAGAAGAAAACGAGTTAGATTATGCTTACCCAAGAAGCTTTGGTGAAGAATAGCTCTAAAAATTGCCAATGTGCCGTGGAGAAGACAAGGTTTATGAAAAATGGGAATAATCCCGTAATGGTTTTGTTTTGAACTTAAAAAATTGCTGGGCAAAATTGACCTTCGCGTTCACGGGAAAGGGGCCGCATTCGCGAAGGGTAAACTGTGCAATTCATCGCGTTCGCATGAGGGTCAACGCGAACGCGTAGAGGAAAAATGCTGGGGGTTCCAAGATTGGCCTACGCGAACGAGTGTTAAGGGACGCGAATGCGATAGAGGACACAATAAATCATCGCGATCGCGATGGCCAGAACGCGAACGCGAAAAAGGGAAATACTGGGGCCTGAATTTGGCTTACACGTTCGCGAGGGTCAAGACACGAACGCGAAGGGGGAAAGCACAGAGCTACGCGAACGCGAACCTAACGATGCAAACGTGATGAAGAAAACCCCTGTGCAAAAATTGCAGAAAATCTGCTAACTTCTTAAGTCCAAAACCACCCCGAACACCTCCGAAAATACACCCGAGCCCTCGGGCTCCCAACCAATCATACACACTAACTCAACAACATCCTATGAACTTATCCGTGCGATCAAATCGCCAAAATAATATCAAAATCATTGAATCAAGCCCCAAATTCATCATTTTTCATTATAACTACATAAACTTTAACTTTAGATATTTAGGTCTGAAACACGTCAAATGACGTCTGATTTCGACCAAACTTCATAGAAAGCGCTTAACACATATTTAAGACTTGTACTGAGCGTCGGAAGCAAAATACGAGCCTGATACCATAGTCTTTTAACCAATTTTTCATTTTCATTTTTCTTAATAGTTTCAGAAAATAATTTAACAGAAAAAATCTTTTACTGGGGTTCTAGACCTCGGATTTCGACTCCGGGCACAGGCCCGAGTCCCATATTTTTCTACGGGCCCTCCGGGACCGCCCCATCACGGGTCCGGGTCCGGGTCCGGGTCCGTTTACCCAAAACGTTGACCAAAGTCAACTTTAATCATATTAATATCAAAATTCTTCAAATTTTTCACAGAATTCACATATTTCAACATAAAAGCTTTTCGGCTACGCGCCCGAACTGTGCACGCAAATCGAGACAACTAAAAATGAGGTTTTCAAGGCCTCGAAAGCGCGAAAAAAGAGAGAAATTCGGTGATGACCCCTTTGGGTCGTCACACGGAGATATCACTTTAGTAACGAGTTGGGACAAACTCAATAACATTTGTTTAGATCGTGTATTTGTATAAGAAAATTCATTAAATATATATAAATATTTAACTGCAAACCTTGTAACGGAAATGACTTATAAGTTCAGTAGAATTAAAATCCTTGATCTTTAAATCCTGGCTCCGCCTCCGTATTGAGTGCACGGGTTTTCTCTAGTGCAAGAACTACGTATAAGAATGGATAAATTCAGCTCATGGGAAAAGAACAAGAACATCCATGTAAAGACAAAAATTTTAAAACCTCATTCCAAGTATTCAAACAACGAATAATACTTTCACACACTCAATATTTATATCAAATTCATGAATATATACGCACATTATTTTACTTCAACATGATGATTTTTTATTTTTTTATTTAGATCTTTAACTGAATTAATCACGATAAATTTAGTGTTAATACCAGGCATTAACACAATTTTTCCTTCAAACATGAAACAATTGTCTGACTTTTTCATTTAATTAAAATTCAACTTCTAGTTCAATGGTTGCTAACTTCCACTTACCATGTCCAATTTTACATGATATTTTCTGTTTTTATTCTATCCCAAAAAGGGATATGCTGTAACATGTAAATGTCCACCATTCATACAACATAAAATGGAGGGAGCAATAGGTGGTTTCCAACTTTTTGACTGTGTTTGGTATAACGGAAAATGTTTTCCGTGGAAAATATTTTTCAAGAAAATATTTTCTTGGAAAACAAGTGGTAATCTTATTCATTTTCCAGTGTTTGGTACGCAAATTAAGGAAAATGACTTCTCAAGAGTATTCATAAATAATTTAGATATAATAAACATGAAGTCATAAACTTTCAAACCAACAACCTTCCGAACCCATAAATTTCATAAACTTTTGAACCGCTAAACTTTTAAAAATGCGAAATTCGAACCCTAAACTTTATAATTTTTAAACCCATAAACTTCTAACCACATAAACCTCTGAACTCATAATTTGGGAGCTTGTAAAATTTTGAACCTTTAAATTTGTTGTGTAGGTGAGGGGGTGGAGCAGGTGAGAGGGTTGGGGTGGATGCTGGATGGTGGATGGTGCAGAAAAATAAAAAACAGAAATTTCAAATTACAAAAAAAAAATTAAAGTAAAAGAACTAAAAAAAATTCCGGTGGGGGATGGGGATGGGGTGGGTGGGGTGGAGTGGAGGGACAGTAGGGTGGGTGGCAACGGAAAAACTGAAATTTGAAAGAAAAAAACCTTTTTTGGAAAGGGGGTGGAGTGGGTTGGTGAGGGTGGGAAGGTTGAGAAAGAGTTTTGGAAAATATTTTCCCTTCTCTTGATAAGGAAAATATTTTCCTCCAATTGGAGGAAAATAAGTTCACGAGTAGAATATTTTTCAAAACATTTAAGTCAACCAAATATGAAAAAATTGGAAAACAATTTCATTCATACCAAACACACCATTTCTTGAAACTTATAGTATATTTTAGGCGATATACATAGTTTACCCATCAAACTTGTACCGAAATCTCTGTTACATACCTTTTTTTACGGGTAATCGCTTACACACCCAACCTTTTAAAAGCGTGTCAAAAATACACCTTTTTTATTACGTGTCACTCGTGTGTTTTTCACACATATGAGGCGAGTGAACGATTAATTTCGTGTCTAAAGGCATTTTGACAGTACTTGTCCAGCCTTTTCATTTTTCTAAATCCTTTTCTTTATTTTTTAGAATAAAAAATCCACTGTTCTTTTCCATCTTTTTTCATTATTGCAGCATTGCATCTTATGCCACCTTACCACCAAATATATTTGCCAAGAATTAGAGGAGGATAAAAAGCAATAGCCATATCCAACTGGATTTTTTAAAATCATTTAAATGTGCTAGATTTAAAAGTTTATCACAATTTTTGAGAAAGATGGGTGGAAAATTCAAAAAACACCATTGTTGAGCTATTGAAAAAACTTAAAAATTCAACTGGATTTTGTTAATTTTTGATTTTTGAACTAAACTAGTAACTCGATTTTGATTGACTAGTTAAAGTTACTTAGCAATCTCTTCCAATTTGTGGTAGAATGTTGGAAATCCAATTAAGATGCTACTTGATAATTTCTTCCCGTTTGTGACTCGATCCAAAAAGGAATAGTAATTACAAAAGTTTTAAATGTTCTTTTTTTTGTCCTTTGATTCTAAGTTATTATTTTTTTTTGGGTCTTACTGGAAATTTTTCTCAAGAACAATGATAATGGAAGACAAGGTGGGGAAGATAAAGAAGGGGTATATATGTAATTTTAAGTGTATTTTTATTTTTTTAAACTAATAATACATGTCACGAGCATATTGGTGCGCGATACACATACATTTTGTGAAACTTGTCAAGCATGAAAGTGGTGTGTAATTGATTCACTTTTGAAAGGTTGAGTATTTGAAAATATTCCCGTGATCAACGAGTGTATAACAGGGATTTGTGGTACAAGTTCAGGTGTCATTTTATGTATGAAAAAGGGTCAGATTTGTCCCTGAACTATTCGTTTTAGTACAGTAATGCTCTTCATCCACCTATTGGGCCAAATATGTCCTTCCGTTAATGTTTTTGGCTCACAAATGTCCCTTGAGTTAACGGAGGGACACGTGTCATCGTCTTGTTGGCCAATTCTAAATATATCTTAATTAATTAAAAAGACTCATCATTCATACCCGAAAAATAATTTTCTAAAGCAATTTTTCTAACACTTTTTTTATTAAAAACTAAAGAAAAAAAAGGAATTTTTTTTTCTAGTTTTTACAAAAGAACCATTTTTTTAGTTTTTTTTTCAAGTTTTTTTCCACTTTAGAAAAATCGGGAAAAAAAATGTAATTTAGTTTTGGATAAAAATATAATTTATCAATTATAAAAAATAATTTAGCTCCTCCACCTTAAATAATTGATAAATTATATTTTTATCAAAAACTAAATTACATTTTCCTTTTCAGATTATAGAAAAAACATTGTTTTAGAAATTATTTTTTTGTTTTTCAAAGAAATACTTTTCTAAACACTGGAATTTTTTTTTTTGATTTTTTCAGTTTTTAGCAAAACAAAATTTAGTTTTTTTTTTCCAGTTTTTATAAAAATATTGCTTTAGAAAATTGCTTTTTAGATTTTATTTTTGTTTTTACAAAAATATTGTTTTAGAAAAAAAAATCTATTTTTTTGGAAAAACAGGGAAAAAAATTCTTTTTTGCCTCCAGTTTTTAGTAAAAAAAAGTTTTAGAAAATTATTTTTCGGGTATAAATAATGAGTCTTTTTAATTAATTAAGAAATATTTAGAATGGGCCAATAGGACGATGACACGTGTCCCTCCGTTAACTCAAAGGACTTTTGTGATCCAAAAACATTAACGAAAGGACATATTTGGCCAAATAGGTGGATGGAGGGCATTATTATACCAAACTAAATAGTTCATGGACAAATTTGGCCCTTTTCCGTTTTATGTATTCTGCCTATATTTTATGTTGTGATGATGCATGCGCGATGCGCCAATTTGTCCACACTTTTAGGCTATCTCCAAGGTTCACTCTATTTTTTGCACCATTTTTCACTCAAAAATGGTGCAACACCAAATCTACTCCAATCATTATACTATATTGTACACCAAATTTTTTCTCTCGTCTCTATTATATTATTATTGTCACGACCCCAACCCGGTCGTGATGGCGCCTAGTACACTACTAGGCAAGCCCGACCATTTATATCAATAACCCCGTTAATTAAACAGATGAAGATAAATATCATTTAAAACAAGAATCTGAAATCCTGATAATAATGCGAAAAATCTAACAAAATACCAACACAGCTTAACTAGGACCCGATGTCACGACCATGAGCCTCTAATGACAAAATAATATCCTACTACAAAGTTTGTCTAATACTGATAATACGGAAATAAAGGATAAAGATAGAGGGGAGAATCATCGGCTGCGAATGCCCTGCAGCTACCTCAAATACTCCCGGAAAGAACTCTGGATCAGCTGGAATCACTCAGCCTGAGACTGCCGTGGATCTGCACACAAGGTTCAGGGAGTAAAGTGAGTACTTCCAACTCAGTGATTAATAAACATAACTAAAGTCTGAAAGTAAGAAAACGCAGGAAATGCACAAAGTACTCTACATCTAGCAGTTCATATCTAATCTAGCGAAAAAAGTATACAACAACTAATACAGTCAAGAAATCATGCATGAAAGGATGCAACACATATAACGGTACACTCCAGTACCCGCTGTGGCGTGAAGCCCGCTCCACTTATTTAACATCGACGGTGCTCACTGGGGTGTGTACAGACTCCAGAGGGGCTCCTACAGCCCAAGCGTAATATCAGCCAGGTATTGGCATAAAACAAGCTCTCGACCTCAATATCAATACATAATAATCGCTACGGCGTGTAGCCTGATCCCTATCAAGGAAACATCCTCACCACTGGGTCCCCGACCCAACTCAGTCAAATAAGTCCACAGCCAATCGGGCTTGACATACTATAGGGATCTCAGCCCTCAAATCCTTTTCATTTAAGGTTCATGTATAAAACACAGTTATTATATTATTTTTAATATTTGAAAACGTGACTGAGAATTTATGTTATGCACATAAATGAGGAAAAACACATAAAGATCCCCTAAGGATTCTACAGGTCGACACAAGACCCCAAACACAGCAATAAGCGCAATCCACAGTGATAAAGTATGCGTCTCAATCGCCCATAAAGAAGAAATCATACTCGGGATGGACCAAGTCTCAATCCCCAACCGTAACCGACCCCGCACTCACCGTAGAATACGTGTCACGCCTCAATATAGCGTCACGATGTGAATGTCCGAGGTTTCAAACCCTCAGAACAGCAGTTACATCAATTACTCACCTCAAACTGGCTAAAGAACTAGTCCACCAAGCCTTTTCCTCTAGAATCAACCTCTTCGCGCGTCGAATCTAGTCAAAACCACAACGAATACATTACAATAGGCTAATGGAACATAACCCAATTGAAAGAACTCGAAAAATACCCAAAAATACGAAGTTGGCAAAACCCGAGCCCCGGGCCCACTTCTTGAAAAATTATGAAATTCATATCATCGGAATCCTCGTCTCGCCACGAGTCCGTACATATAAAATACACAAGAATCGGAGTCTATTTGATCCCTCAAATCATCAATTCAAACCTTCTTAAGTTTCAAGCCCTAACCTTCTTTTTTACCCTTAAATTCCTTGAAATTCCGTGATTAATTCATGTTTTTACACGATAATAACATAATCCGAGCCCAAATATTCATAATTGATGAAATCCCTTCGAATCCTCTTCAAAATCACCCAAAAACCCGCTTGTTCGAAGTCCAAAATATTTTTCTTCTTTTCCAAGTTCGTGAACACTGTTCACTATAACACATGCCCGATTTCCGCTTCTGCGGTCCTTTAACCGCACCTGCGGTACCGCTTACACAACAAAACTACTAGGACCGCTTATGCGATTCCAAGCACCACTTACACGGGTTTACTCCAACCACTTATGCGGTCAAAAATCCGCATACGCGGCTCCGCTTACGCGTCCAACCTTCCGCTTATGCGGAACTCCCCTGGGCCACTGACGATCGCTTCTGCAGCTCCCCCACCACATCTGCGGAACCGCTTAAACGGCTCCTTTTTCGCAGACGCAGACCAGAAGGCTGAAACATCAGACCTGCAACAATGCCTAAAACCTCCGTTTAACCATCCAAAATCACCCTGAGGCCCCTGGGACCTCAACCAAAAGCACCAACACATCCTATAACCTTATTCAAACTTGTTCCAATCCTCAAAACACGTCAAACAACGCTAAAACCAATAAATACATCAAATTCAAGCCTAGTTTTTATCAAAACTTCCGCAATGCGCCTTCAATCAAAAACCCGACCAAACAACGTCCGAATGACCTGAAAATTTGTAGACATATCTAAAATCACCTGACGAAGCTACTGCAACTCTCAGAATTCCATTCCGACCCTCGGTTCAAAATCTCACCTATCAACCGGAATTCGCCAAAATTCAAACTTCGCCAATTCAAGCCTAAATCTACACCAGACCTCCAAATTCGATTCCGATCACACTCCTAAGTCACAATTCATCCCCCTGAAGCTAACCGAACCACCAAAATTCACATCCGAGCCCTCTAACCATATAGTCAACTTCCGGTTGACTTTTCTAAAACAAACTTTCTTCTAAGAGTCTAAGTGCCTCATTTCCAACTAAAACCAACTCAATTCCACCCAATCAACTCAAATATTGATATTGAAACATAAGGCAACACAACATGGGGGAAACGGGGTGGTAACTCACGTGACGACAGGCCGAGTCGTCACATCTTCCCCAACTAAAACAAACGCTCATCCTCGAGCGGGTCAAGAAACATACGTGGAGTCTCAAATAAGTGAGGATATCTGCTCTGCATCTACCGCTCGGTCTCCCAAGTAGCCTCCTCCACGGGCCGACCTCTCTACTGCACATTCATCGAAGCTATATCCTTTGACCTCAATCTCCGAACCTGATGACCCAAAATAGCCACTGGCTCCACATCATAGGTCAAATCATCATCCAAATGAACTGTACTGAAGTCCAATACATGAGATGGGTCCCCAACATACTTCCGAAGCATAGATACATGAAATACCGGATGAACTCCCGATAGGCTGGGTGGCAAAGCAAGCATATAGGCCACCTCCCCAATCCTCATAAGTATCTCAAAAGGGACAATGAACCTCGGACTCAGCTTTCCTTTCTTTCCAAATCTCATGATGCCCTTCATAGGCGAAACCTTCAGCAAGACCTTCTCGCCCACCATATACGACACATCTCGAACCTTTCAGTCCGCATAACTCTTCTGACGCGACTGAGTTGTGCGAAGTCTCTCCTGGATCACTTTCACCTTATCTAAGGCATCCTAGAACAACTCTGTCCCCAACAAGCTAGCCTCACCGGGTTCGAACCAACCAACTGGAGATCTACACTGTCTCCCATATAAGGCCTCATATGGCGCAATCTGAATGCTAGATTGATAGTTGTTGCTGTAAGCAAACTCTGCAAGAGGAAAGTAATCAGCCCAAGAACCTCCAAAGTCAATAACACAGGCACGCAACATGTCCTCCACTATCTGAATGGTACGCTCGGACTGCCCATCCATCTGAGGATGAAACGATGTGCTCAACTCTACCTGTGAACCCAACTCTCGCTGAAAAGTCCTCCAGAACTGAGAGGTAAACTGAGTACCCCTATCTGATATAATAGAAACCGGGACCCTATGCAACCGTACAATCTCCCGGATGAAAATCTCTGCAATACTACTCTAAACTGCTGAGCATGCTCCTCCTGGCTACGCGACTTCACCAGGATGTCATCAATAAACACAATCACAAATGAATCCAGATACGGCTGGAACACACTATTCATCAAATGCATAAACGCAGCTCGGGCATTAGTCAGCCCAAAAGACATAACTAGAAACTCATAATGCCCATATCTCGTCCTGAAAGCTGTCTTCATAATATTAGAATCCCTAATCTTCAGCTGGTGATAGCCTAAACGAAGATCAATCTTCGAGAATACCCTCGCTCCCTGGAGCTGATCAAAAAAATCATCAATGCACAGTAGAGGATATTTGTTCTTCACTGTTACCTTGTTCAACTGCCTGTAATCAATACACATCCTCATTGTACCATCTTTCTTCTTTACAAACAAGACCGGTGCACCCCACGGTGACACACTCGGGCGAATGAACCCCTTATCTATGAGTTCCTGAAGCTGCTCCTTCAATTCCTTTAACTAAGTTGTTGCTATACGATAGGTAGGAATAGAGATGGGCTGAGTGCCCGGTACCAGATCAATACCAAAATCAATGTCCTTGTCCGGCGGCATGCCCGGCAGGTCTATTGGAAACACATCAGGGAAATCCCTCACAATGGGAACCGAATCAATACTAGGAGTCTCAGCTCCAACATCCCTTACAAATGCCAAATATGATAAACATCCCTTCCCAACCATCCGCTGGGCCTTCAAGAAAGAGATTACTCGGTTGGGTACAAAATCGGTCGAACCACGCCACTCAACTCTCGGAACACCTAGCATAGCCAACGTGACTGTCTTTGCATGACAGTCCAAAATAGCATGACACGGAGATAATCAGTCCATGCCCAGAATAACATCGAAGTCTACCATGCTTAAAAGCAACAAATCAACCCCGGTCTCCAGACCCCCAATAGTAACAAGACATAACTGATACACATGGTCCATAACAATAGTATCACCCACCGAGGTAGATACATGCACAATTAAGGCAAGACACCCTTGGGTCGTACCCAGATGATGGGCAAAATATGAAGACACATAAGAATATGTAGATCCGGGATCAAATAAAACAGAAGCATCCCTGTGGCCTACTGGGATAATACCTGTAATAACTGCATCAGATGCAATGGCATCTCTCCTGTCTGGAAGCGTATAGAACCAAGCCCGACCACCACTAGATCGATCTCCACCCCTAGGGCGGCCCCTAGCTGCCTGACCCCCATCCCTACCTGACTGGGATGGTGCTGAAGTGGATGGAGTAGAAGAGGAGGGTTGATCCCTCTACTGAGACTGGCTACCATGACATCGAGGACACTGCCTCCTCATATGGCCATACTCGCCACACTCGAAGCAAACACCAGATGCTGGAGAAGGGGACGGATGGGAACCCCTTACGTCGGAATGACCAGCTGTTACGCCTTGCGCAGAAGAACCCTGAGCCGAAGGGGCATGAAGGGGAATGTGAAGAGCTATGAGATGGCAGGGCACTAAATGAAGACTGGCCCTGCTGATACACCTGGTGACCACGGGATGAAGATTCCCCACGATACTCGGGACGAGCCGACTGATGAGGCCTGAAAGAATAACCTATGCTCTGCTGAAACTGGCCCCTAGACGGAGCACCACTGAAGCTACCTGATCCTCGAGGCCTCTTGGCCTCCCTCTCCTCTCTCTCCTGACGGCGAGCCATCTCAATATCACGAGCAATATCCAC
>MU787734.1:8936-74651 GCA_026770625.1 Nicotiana glauca | reverse complement strand
TAATAAGGGTGGCCGAGGTAATAAGGGTGGAAAGTGATCGAAATCACTGTTGAAATGAAAATATGAGCAAAAAAAAAGTGAAATCTATTGATGTGGAAATGTGGAAGGGAAACAGGAGAGTTTGTAAAATTTGTTTGGCTTGATTTTTCTTTCTTTATGGAAATTGATTGTTCTTTCTTTATGGAAATTGATTGTTGTTTCTGTTTCTGTTACTTATTTGTCTATGGCTTGAGTTTACTTGGCACAAAGTTTGTTATACATACCAGTACAATTCAAGTGTACCGACGTCCCTATTGCCGGGGGCGCTACATTCGTGTCATGATTGTAGGTGTATCTGCAGCAGGTATTCCAGCGCACCGATCGTTGCTCCCTCTTCGCCTTCCGTCAACTGTTTTGGCGAGCCCCATTCCTCTCGGGGCCCTACGTGGCTCAGGCCGCTTGTCTCTGTAGTTTTATTTTTCTGTTGTGTAAGGTATAGCTGGAGCCTTGTTACCGGCAAGTACTGTATTATCCCGTTGTATCTTTAGAAGCTCCGTAGACAGTGGATGTGGGTTAGAAGCTATGTATATTCATGTTTCTTTTGTCGGACAACGAATTGGTAATTTCACTAATTATTATGTAAGTATGTTTTGAAAAAGGGTGATCTAAAAATTTATTATATGGCTAGTTCTTGGAATACCGAATAAGGAAAACAAGGGGTGGCTCATGGGTTAGAAAAGGCACCCAAGTCCGCTTGACTGGGGATACCCGGTCGAGCGCCGGTCATGTCCCTCGAGTTTGGGGCGTGACAGATTTTGCATGCATTTGGTCAAGCCAGCGATCGCTTCCGTCAAGTTTGTCAACTGCTCCTCCACGGATGAAGTATTTTTCACTATGGCTTGCATGATTGTTGTGGACGACGGAGAGTATCATGGATTTTCACAAAGATTGATCCTTGATCGGCTCATGCTATGTGGTGTAAGTGGGGAAGATCCATCACTTGAAGCATCATCACTTTCCTTCACAGCAGAGTTCTTAGATCTGGAGAGGTCAAGCAGAGCAAGAGTTTTCTTGATCTTTTCAGCAACATCGCTTCCTCCTTCAGATGCATTTGTGGAAGATCTTGCTCCTTTTGAGGATTTAGATCCGAAAACAAAGGTTGACGCAGACGACACTTGGGGTGCTTGTTGTCCTAAAGAGCTTGCTTTGCTCCTCGTAACTGGTCTGAAGCTTCCAAAGGTAACGTCGAGGATACTTTCCACATCAGCATAGAACCTGGAGTTAGCAGCCATGGTGGAAGTTGAACCGGAGTTGATTTTCTTTGAAGCCATTTTAGCTTTCTTGGATTTTGATTGTTGGAGAGAAGAGACGAGAGGCAAAGATAGTCCCACTGGGCATGCCAAAATTTGTAACAACTAAAATTTTGTTCCTGAAAATGATAATCAAGACAAGAAATATAGCGACAAATAAACGTAGTTGTATTTCAATAATTTACGCGGGTTACAATCTTTGAACAATCTTAAGTTTAAAAGATGTAATCCTCTGATTCTTCTCTTCACGACCGTCAATTCGAGAGCTTCGCTTGTTCTTGAATTGATGGAGCACTTGTTGTTGGGATTTGACCATGAATGCGGAGCTATGCTTTGATCACAAACGCGGAGGATGGAAAACTTGCTGCTCACCCCTTGGAGACGACGACTTCTTGCTATGCAGAAGACTTGCGAATCACTACTGTGGAGGAGAGCATCAATATATATCTTTTTCTTGTCCCTTTGGCCTTATGGAGACCACCTATTTATAGTTATAGGGGAGGGAACTTGTGATAAACACATATCTTTTTCCTCCAATTTGATTGGCCAACTTGAGTCATCAAGCCTATCACTAAAGCTATGTGATAAGCTTGCACATAATTGGTTGAACCATATCATTTGAATATTTGGTGACATTTGATTGGTCCTTACATTTGACTTGGCATGTTACATCACTTATATGTGTGGCATGATTTTAGTGGCCCTTGATTTGACTTGGCGTGCCATGTCATTTGACACGTGGCATGGATTTTGGACTTATCATTTGAAGTCCAACAAAATGAACTAGCCCAATTAACTCAGGCACTTAATTAAATCCATATATGCATATTGGATTTAAATAATAAATTCAATTATTCTAGCCCGTAATCATTGTTTGAGCTGACACGTCTTTGAATTTATCATGTGGTCCAAATAATTTAATGGACTCAAACTCAAATAAAATTCAATCGTCTACAAATTCCCCCTACTTCAAGTTGCGTCGGTTTATAGACTTGTCAAACTTTAACGGCGAGGCTTGAAGTACTAATATTGACAAACTTTTATTTTGTCTCAACCTCAAACTTGACTCCTTATAAGATCTTTCCTATTTTGGAAATACAACCTTGTGAATTTACAACATATAGTATTTGGATCGAATTGATTTGGCATTTCGAATTTGCCTTGCGATATTCCGGCCCAATAACTTCATACTTGAGCCCATCAATACTATAGGAAGTCGTTCTCTACTTGAAATTGGAAAATGGAAAGCCACGCCCTTTTATTTTTTTTTTAAAAAAACTTTCAATTGGTATTCCATTTTCTTGGTTTTCCTGTCCATATATTTTAGGACTCTTGCCAATGAAAACTCCTTTTTCTTTTAGGAACAAGAGAGAGCAGTATTTTTTTTTCAATTTGTCATCTTTTAGGACCCATTTTTTCTTGTCTAGAAATTTTAGGACATAAACTCCTCAATCCTGAAATTTGAGTTCTTCTCAAAGAGTGACTGCTCAATGAAACCACGTTGGAAATGAATCAAAGACTACCTTCGGTGGTCTATATAAGGACTCATTCTAATGCATTATATTCACACCAACTCTTCGAATCTTTCCTTATTGTCTTTGTGACAGAACTCTCTTGGTAGCTTGGAGAATTTGTACGAGAAAATTTATAACTTGTTGTAGAAACACCTGAATCTTAAACGGTTTGTGGAGCTGGAGCATAGACTCGCAGAGCCTCGACATATCTGAAAATCACGATCACATTGCTCGTAGATTTGTTAAGGTAATCTCTTCGAAATCAGGTTCTTACTTCGAATTTGCTGATGGTTTCAGATTCGCGCGTCATCACAAGAAACTTAATAACTTTTTGAAGGGATACCGAAATCACGAACGGTTTGTGGCAATGGAAAGAAAACTTGTGGAGCTTCGACATACCTGAAAATCACGACCAGAAATCTAATAGATTTATCCAAGTAATATTGTGAAATTCAGGGTTGAGATCCTACTATATTGCGTCTCCAGATTTGCGCTCGCTCACTAGATAGCTTGTATCGTGACGTAGGAAGCCCAAAATCAAGAACCCCTTGATCATTTGAAGACTAAATTTCAGAGACTATTTTTACAACAAATACTAACACTTCAATTCATCGTGTGTTGGTTTATATGATTTCTTTTAAAGTTAGCTGCAGGATCTGATTTTTTCTATTTCAGTTTTGTACATGCTTCACGAATTTTAATCTTCTTCCTCAATTCCTTTTGTGCAGCATATACAACCTTGACTTCCAGCAATCAAAATGCAATTTCATGACCATAATAAGCCGCACTCTCATCTTGAAATCATGAGTGACGAGCAAAATCAGTCTGATAAAGTTCTCACCTTGGAAGTTTATCCTCTAGTGATCGGTTCCTTCCCTCTTGTTAGAAATCCATACACTCTTGGGATATTCACAAAGAGATCAAAATATGGCTGGTTACTTCTTGAAAATCAAATAGTTCAAGAAGCTGGAGATCAAATACATCCCCAGGAGGTCTGCATCATCCTACATTCAAGAAATACGCGTCTTAAGCCCTCAAATCACGAAGATAATCAAGAGAAAAGAATCAAGGAAGAAACAAAATTGTACTCACGATTGATAAGTAAAAATATTTTTCTCTTATTTTTTGATTGCAGTTTATTTTTCATATGTTGAAAATTAGTTGCAAACAAATTGGCACGCTCAATGGGACCAGTTCTACCCTTCATCTCTTCCTCCTGTAAATCCAAAACTCCAAGTTTCAAAACCATTTGTTGCGATGATCGAGTACTTCAAGTCTCTTCTTAAAGTTTCGGCAAGCCTACACCCCAACAAACCTTAAAGTAGGGCACATTTGTAGACATCAAAATTTTAAGGGATCAAGCCAAATCATATATTCAAGATACTAATAGGACTCTTGAAATCTTAGGAGTCTATTGTGGGTTTCTTGGAGGTTACTCTACCCTAAACCCTAACTTACACCTATATAAAGGGATACATATTCCCTTATAGAGGTGTCTCAAAAATCCCATAAACTCATGGGATACTCACAAAGAGACCAAATTATGGCCGGATACTTCTTGATAATGAAATAGTTCAAGAAGCCGGAGATCACATACATCCAGGAGCTTACATCATCCTTACATTCGAGAAATACACTGCTTCAGCCCTCGAATCACATAGAACAAATTGAATAGATGAATCAAGGAAGAAACATGATTGTACCCATAATTGTTTTATCAATAAAATTATGTTTCTTCATATTTATTTTGTGATTGCAATTTATTTTTGTATCACATATCATTTGTTGCAAAATAATTGGCAAAGTACTCGACAATAGCAACAAATGGTTTTGAAACATGAATTTTTTGATTTACAGGAAGAAGAGATGAAGGGCGAAACTGGTCCCACTGGGCATGCCAATTTGTTTGCAATAAATTATATGTGATACAAAAATAAATTACAATCACAAAATAAATATGAAAAAACATAATTTTATTGATAAAATAATGCGGGTACAGTCCTGTTTCTCCCTTGCTTCTTCTCTCCTGATAATCTCCGTGATTCGAGGGCTGAAGTAGCGTATTTCTCGAATGTAAGGATGATGGAGAACTCCTGGATGTATTTTATCTCCGGCTTCTTGAAATATTTCATTGTCAAGAAGTATCCGGCAATATTTTGGTCTCTTTGTGAGTATCTCATGAGTTTATGGGATTTTTGAGACACCTCTTCAAGGGAATATGTATCCCTTTATATAGGTGAGAGTTAGGGTTTAGGGTAGAGTAGCCACCAAGAAACCCTAATAGACTCCTAGTATTTCTAGAGTCCTGTAGTATCTTTACTTCAGGATTTAACTTGATCCCTTAAAATTTTGATGTCTACAAATGCCCCCTACTTCAAGGTTTGTCGGGGTGTAGGCTTGCCGAACTTTAGACGAGACTTGAAGTACTCGACAATCATAAAAAATGGATTTGAAAGTTGGATTTTTTGATTTACAGGAGAAAGAGATGAAGGGCGGAACTGGTTCCACTGGGCATGCCAATTTATTTACAACAAATTATATGTGATACAAAAATAAATTACAATCACAAAATAAATATGAAGAAACATAATTTTATTGATAAAATGATGCGGGTACAATCTTGTTTCTCTCTTGATTCTTCTCTCCTGATAATCTCTGTGATTTGAGGGCTGAAGCAGCTTATTTCTCGAATGTAAGGATGATCCAGACCTCCTGGATGTATTTGATCTCCAACTTTGTTCACGCCCAACTATGACTTATAAAAAGGACAATGCGGTCGTTGCAAATATAATACGGTTTAAAAGCCCGGAGTTGAATCCCACAGAGAATTAACCTATCAATTGCCTTTGTTAGAATCACTAAATTCTTTATAATCAACTTTCCCAAACGTTATAAACAATGGTTGATGATATTTATACTAACTAAGATTGAAAATAAATAAATAAACAGCTGTAAACTAAATATGCTTGGGTTGTAAACAATAATGAGAATGTTCTAAGGTACTGATTTCCCCTATTGATGGAATCCCTTCCGGTTATATTTCATATAGATTCACCAAAATATCTCTATCAATCATGAGCACTCTTTTTACCGTAAATCTCTCCCGAGTAATCGCGATAATTTACTAGGCGCACTCTCCTGAGATACGATAACTAACTTTGTTTATTACAGCTCACTTTAGATTACACCCAAGGCTTCGTTATCCCTAATCCTTCCTTTAAACCCGTAGTTATAGATCTCTCTTATACTTTGGGAGTGGTGTTGTTCAACAATTACCTAAATATGCACTCTCTCCCGAGTTATGCACACTAAATAGGCACAGCTAATTGAGGATCCTATCAATTAACTACAATAAACACGTAATTGAAAAAATAGAGATTAACCGGCAAACTATATGAACATAATCAAGAAGTTCATCATTCAATAGGTTCCATCAAAACCTTAGACTAAAGTATTTAGCTACTCATAACAACGTAAAGATAAAATACGAAAATATTAATCATGGAAAATTGCAAGAAAAAGAAGAAATAAAGAACTATGATGTTTTTGGGTGATCTCTCACACTTATGTTTCTTGCCAAACTACTCTCCAAAACAAATCTGCCCTAATATGGCCGAATTCCTACTTTTTATAAGGGTTTTACACAAAGTTTTCCTAATTTGACACTTTAGTCCCTGGCTTTTCCGCGTTCTGCCGCGGTCCCACCGCGGTTACGCCAGGACCGCGGCCAAAGAGGTCATCTAAATCTGCAGCTCTGCTCTGCTGCGGTAGGTTACGGTCTGACCGCGGCAGGCCAAGTTCACCTTTCTTTTGTCTTTTCACTTGGTGCATTTCGTGGGCATTGTTTGATTGGCCTCTTTTTCTCCGTAATTGATCCCAAACTTGCTCCATCGACTTCTTTCGTTGGATATAGCCTGCAAAGCATGAAAAGCACTAATCAGAGTATTTGGTTATCACTTTTTACCACAAAGCTATACAACAATGTGGTTCTTTAGGGTCCAATTATAGTCTAATTCACCTATTATCAATACCCCACACTTCAAGGACTATTCGTTCGATGCTTTACCCTTTTTATGTCACACCTGCTATTATGACAGAACAACCTAAGCAGTGCCACAACCATACCTCAGATGAAGACTCTAATGCCATGTCACACTAATGCTTACTCTATGTACTCTAACAGAAGTGAAGACTTACTTTTTTCTTCATGAGTTAAATGCCCTCACATCATATTTTTTAGGGACGTTCCACACACATGAAATCAAACAACAAGGAACAGTAGAATAAACGAGTTCACTCACTCTCAGCAAGGAACATTCATATGCCACACAGATACACCATAATCTTACCCTTAGTGTAATACTCTACTAATCGAATTGTTCAGTCTAAGATCAATAGGGCTTTATTTGGTTATAATGTAGGCTACGAGACGGGTAGGATGCATTTAGATATAAGAGTGACTACACCTCTAAGCACTTTAATGCATACATTTTCTCGATTAAACCTCATCCTTATGTCACTCCAAAATTCCACCTTCACATCAATATGACTACCCCATTCTTCTTTAAGCACACTTGCATCAAGAGCCACCACTTATCTAGGAGTTTTCATGTTTATAATTTTTTTTCATTTCAAGTGGCTTTTCCTTTTTCAAAACACTGCACATTTCTCCTTATTCAACTAGTTCCACTCAAAAGCCAGACCTACCACCCCACACTTTAACTTTTACAAGGTTCATAACAATTCAAGTGCTCATGAGAGGTGAAAAGGTTCAAATAGATGGTTAATTCAAACAAATGGGTAAGGCTTGTAATGTGGTTGCCAAAGAAAAAGGATTATAAGCTCAAAGGGGTTAACTACGGTAATATGTACAGGTGGATTCATGATTATATAGGCTACACAAAGAAGTGCCTAAATCATCTCTAAGACCAAACAACTACTATTTCGCTTTGCACACACACGGGGCAAGTTCTAGGTATCGCATGCAAGCACAGAATACGTGTATAACCTCACACACACTTGGCATGTAACTCATTTTGAATTAGTTTGTCAACAAATTCATGTGATCATTCAAGTAAGACGAGGTGTGCATAATAAGGCATAAGATTAAGAGTCTACACGTGAGCCTAGACGTCGCACCCTCAAGTTTGTTTTAAGTATTTGCAGGTATGTACACCACGGGATGCATTCTTTCCCAACCCTTCTTAGACCAAAAGAGTCCTAAGGGTCCTAAAATCTATTAAAGAAAAATCTACCTAACCCTGTTCAAGAAAAAACCTTGGAAAAGAACAGCGGTCAAAAGAAAAATCAAGGGGGAATTACTACACTACCTAAAAAGAAAATAAAATAAAATAAATCTTTTTGGATTTTTGATTAGACTACTTCCCTCAAGAATACTGTCTAGGTGGTCCATCATCAGGAAGAGTCTCCTAACTTTTCTAGTTTTTTTTAATCTAACCTTAACCCTCAAGAAACCCGTCGACAAGTGTCCGTCATTGGGCCAAGTCGGTGACATCTAAGCTACATATACAACAACACATGTATACACAAATCATATATACACATACCCAAGTCTCCCACCCCACACACAAAGAGTATGGCATGTCCTCATGTCATAAAATAATTAAAGTGTAGAAGGGTAAGAGAACTTCCCTAGTCATCAGTTGGAGTTAGAGACAGTGTTGGGATCCACGTGATAGGCCCTCTCTAAAGCACGGAACCAAGCAATCACCCGGCTCTCAGACCTGGCATGCCATCTAGACATGGCATCCAAACAAATATGTAGGCTATCTACCGAGGAGCGAAGTTCTGCCACGTCTTCCTCCACAGAAGGAAACAAGGGTCGGCTGGAGTATGATCTAGAGAACTCCACCCCAGTTCGGGGTTGTCGTGAGGATCCAGCTGCATCATAAGACCTCCTAGGTGGTGCCATAGGTGCCGGGGCATCATAATCGTCGTCCAGGTCAATGTGTGTAGGTGCATCTATGCCCACTTTGATCTTTGACGCTCTGAAAGTTGTTTTTGGGGGTAAAGTGCCATTCGTAGGAATCACTGGGACATCAACCAGCAAACATAACCTCGTCACAAGTGAGGGAAAGTAAAACCCCTTAGTTATCAGAGGCGACCAGAGAATCATTTCATCACCAATGATTTTAGTAATATCAACATCCTTCCTGGTCACGAAGCACCAAACCAGTAGAGCCCGCAATCTGTTCACATCTGTTGTGTTGCCCATGGGCAACAATCTGCTGCAAATCATGGTGAACCAGCACTTAGCTTCCCATGTGAATGACTTGGAATGCAGGGTCATGTTTTCCTGAATCCAAACTGGTCGTCCCCTGAGCATATGGACTCAATCAGAGTGCCCCAATCGACCTCTGGAGAATTGTGGTAATAATCATTGTCACGAGTGAACGGAGGCAGCTACAGGACCTGGCGAATTTTCTGGACTGAGGCATCTAATACTTTGCCCCGCACAACCACAGAACGACACATATGTTCCGGGTAGTTCACGTAGAACTCCCAAACTATCATTGGGTTTGCCGTGTTAGGTTCATCGAACAAGTACTCCATCCCCCTCCAGCGGATTTCCTCGTACATGTCCGGCTTTTCAACACGGAGGGCAGCCCTGTCAATACCAATCTCTGGGACAAAGCTTTTTGTGGCTTTCGCATGAAACCTTTCCTGGGCCTCCTCGGACGTGAACCGGGTGGCATTATAAGTCGGCACGTCGGAAGTGCTTTCCGAGTTCCTTCGCTTCTTTCAGGCCATAGTACCTGCAATCAGTTCATCATAACAATCAACGGAAGCCAAACATGTGCCAGTCGGATGGATACTCAGACTTCGCCACCCGCTAGCACCAAACAATTACCCAAAGTGGACAATATCCACTATTGTCCCCACACCACTTATCAATGATACAATTCCGCCCTATAAAATCCCACGCAAGCTTCCAACAACAAATACAGTTAAATGCTACCACCACCCACCCCACACACAAATTATCAACTAGAAATACACCCCACACCTACACAAATCAACCCCAAACACCAATTACAACACCAAACTTGGAGTCTAAAACCCCATTGCAACCAAAATCAAGGATTATATACAGTAATTACTACATAATGCAAAATACACACATGATAAGGAAAAGTAGAAAAACTTACTTGACGATAACCGCGAAGTCTTGAGAAAATAATTGGGGGGTTGTGGGGGTGGGGCATTTTTTTGGGGGGGAGTTTGTGGATGGGTAGGGTTTGGATGGAGAAGGGGGTAAGAATAAGGAGTAATGAGGGTTTTGGGTTATGGGAAGAAGAAAAGATAATAGAGAGTGGGTTTTGGGGAGAAGAAAAAGAAGGAGAATGGAGAAGAAAAGGGTTTGGGAAGAAGAAGAAAAAGAAGAAATTTGGAGAAGATAGAGAAGAGATGATAGAGTATGAGAGAAAAGGGGGGGTTGTCGGTTGGTAAGGGTTGGGGTGTGGGTAGGTTAGGGTAATTAAAAGGGGCGGGGAGGGGAAATAAAATAAATTAAAAAAAATTAATTTTTTTCTGCAAAAACATACCTGGCCCGAACTGCCGCGGTCGTACCGCGGTTACGCCGCGACAGCGGTGGACCAACTTCAGAGAGGGTCCCTGACCACGGTCCCATCGCGGTTATGCCGCGACCGTAGTGAACCAACCTCAGAGAGGGTCCTTCACCGCGGTTACTCCGCAACCGCGATGGACCTGTTCCTGGATGCCAATTTCGAGGTTCTTTTCATTGTTTTTCCCCTTAGGCACTATTTTTTACCTCTTTTAATGCCTAACATACCCATGTTATGCCCAGGATCGTGATGCAAAGTCCTCCACACTAACCTGCATATATACATCATGTTAGAAATTCTACTATCGTGGGTTGCCTCCCATGAAGCGCCTGATTTAACGTCGCGGCACGACGCAGCACGAGCGCAAGATTCGCTCAACCTCTCTCTTCTCTTTTTTTTATATGATATTACATGCTACACTCACAACACATTCGTGGGTTGCCTCCCACGCAGCGCCTGATTTAATGTCACGGCACGATGCACATGAGTGCATTTAAGGCTTGCTCGACCTCTGAGGTTCAGTCAGGTGGATCTCAGACCCTTCCTTTGGTTCGTTCATGCCCACATATTGTTTTAATCTCTGCCCATTGACTCTAAATGCACGAGAGTCTTTCTCAACAACGATCTCTACAGCACCTAAAGGGAATACTTCAACCACTCGAAATGGTCCAGACCATCTTGACTTAAGCTTACCAGGGAACAGCCGCAATCTTGAGTTATAGAGCAATACCATGTCCCTGGGTATGAAATGTCGCTCAACAATGTTCTGGTCATGTAACCTCTTCATTCTTTCCTTGTACAATCTTGTGCTCTCAAAAGCAAGATGTCTGAACTCGTCAAGCTCATGCAACTCAGTGATTCTAGCTGTGCCTGCAGCTTCAATAATTAAGTTCAATTGCTTCAATGCCCACCACGCTTTATGTTCAAGTTCCACTGGCAGGTGAAAGGCCTTTCCAAACACAAACTTATATGGTGACATACCAATTGGTATTTTAAATGCAACCATGTAGGCCCAGAGTGCATCATCTAGCTTTTTTGCCCAATCAGTTCTTGTAGCGTTCACAGTCTTGGTTAACCCACTCTGTATCTCTCTGTTAGACACTTCAACCTGCCCACTAGTTTGCGGGTGATACGGAGTAGCCACCTTGTGGCCCACATCATACTTTGCAAGCAACTTTTAAAAGGCTCTATTACAGAAGTGAGTGCCCCCGTCACTGATAATCACTCGTGGTGTCCCAAATTGGGTGAATATGTTCTTTTTCAGAAATCCCACCACTACTCTTGAATCATTAGTGGGTAATGCAGTAGCTTCTACCGATTTGGACATGTAGTCCACAGCAACAAGTATATATTTATTGCCAAAGGAGCTGACGAAGGGACCCATGAAGTCAATCCCCCAGACATCAAACACTTCCACTTCTTGAATCGGGTTCATAGGCATCTCGTGGCGACAGGAAATGTTCCCAGTCCGCTGACATTCATTGCAGCCCTTCACCCATAGGTGCGTGTCTCTAAACACTGTTGGCTAAAATAATCCGGCCTCAAGCACTTGCGTAGTTGTCCTGACCCCTCCAAAATGTCCTCCATATGCTGATGCGTGACAAGCCTGCAAAACAGAAGATTGTTCTATCTCGGGAACACACCTCCGGATCATATTGTCAACGCTTATTCTGAACAGATAAGAGTCGTCCCAATAATACATCCAGCTATCACGATAATTTTTTTTCTTTTGACAGATGAAAGGTCGTGAGGAACTATACCACTGGCCAGGTAATTAGCAAAGTTTGCATACCATGGCGCTTCCTCAATACTAGTAGCGAGCAACTGCTTGTCTGGAAAGGTTTCCAGGATCTCTTCGACCTTGATTGATTTTTCAACTCCTTCAAGTCGTGATAGATGATCAGCGACTTGATTTTCTGTGCCCTTACGGTGACGAATTTCGAGGTCGAATTCTTGCAACAGCAGCACCCAACGAATCAGGTGCGACTTAGACTCTTTCTTTTCAATTAAGTACCTAAGAGTTGCGTGGTCAGTACATACAATTACCTTGGAACAAATTAGATATGATCGGAACTTGTCAAAAGTAAACACCACGACCAGCATCTCCTTTTCAGTCATAGTGTAATTTAGCTGGGCTCCACTCAGTGTTCTACTAGCGTAGTATATTGGATGCATCATCTTGTCCTTTCGTTGGCCCAGCCCTGCCCCCACTGCATAGTCACTAGCGTCACATATGAGTTTGAACGGTTGCTCTCAGTCGGGGGCAACTATGATAGGTGCTGTGACTAGCCTATTTTTCAGCTCCTCAAATGCTACCCTGCAATCATCATAAAACAAGAAAGAGTAATCTTTTTCTAACAACTTACAAAGAGGGTTGGCGATCTTTGAGAAGTCTTTTATAAATCGCCGATAGAATCCGCCATGCCCGAGGAAGCTTCTGATTGCTTTGACTGAAGTTGGAGGGGGTAGCTTTGCTATCACATCTACCTTAGCACAATCCACCTCAATTCCTTTGATTGAACACCTGGTATCCCAAGACTATGCCCTCTTGTACCATAAAATGGCACTTCTCCCAATTCAGAACCAGGTTAGTCTCGATACACCACTTCAGCACATGAGTCAGATTTATCAGGCACTAATCAAATGAGTTCCCCACCACTGAGAATTCATCCATGAACACCTCCATTATATCATCTACCATGTCAGTGAATATGGACATCATGTACCGTTGGAATGTGGTGAGTGCGTTGCATAAGCCAAAGGGCATCCTCCGAAAGGCATAAATGCCATACGGGCAAGTGAAAGAGGTCTTCTTTCTGTCCTCCGGTGCAATGGAGATCTGATTGTACCCGGAGTACCCATCCAGAAAATAGAAATGTGACCGCCCCGCCAATCTGTCTAACATCTGATCAATGAAGGGAAGTGGGAAGTGGTCTTTCTGGGTGGCTAGATTTAACTTTCGATAGTCCATGCAAATTCTCCAGCCCGTGACGGTTCTTGTAGAGATCAATTCATTCTTATCATTCTTAACTACCGTCATGCCACCCTTTTTAGGAACACATTGAACTGGGCTAACCAAGTTGTTGTCAGAGATTGGGAAAATGATTCCCGCATCTAGCCAATTGATTACTTCTTTCTTCACCACTTCCTTCATATTGGGGTTCAACATTCTTTGGTGTTCCCTGGAAGGTTTGTGTCCCTTTGCCAGTAGAATTTTGTGCATATAGTAGGCGGGGCTGATCCCCTTTATGTCTGCCATGGTCCACCCAATGGCAGTCTTTCATTCCTTAACTACCTGCAATAGTTGTTGAGCCTGCACATCTAACAAACTAGATGAGATAATAACAGGTAATGTGGAGTTAGGTCCAAGAAATTCATACCTGAGATGGGCAGGCAATAACTTTAATTCCAGCTTTGGTGGTTCTTTGATGAATGGCTTGGCTGGAGGAGTTTCTCGATTTTCCAAGTGCAAGGGCTCAAACTCTAGAGTTCTATCCTACAACCCTCTACCCTCTAACGCCAACACCTATTCCGCTAGATCCTCTCCATTTACCTCATCCAAATTCATTAGACATGCAGCAAGGGGGTCCTCAATAGTCAGCCTTTTATCATCAGTCTCTACAATTACATCTACGGCATCAATAAGAGATTAATTGGCAAATTCACTTGGTCGCCTCATAGATTTTTGCACATTGAATGTTATTTCTTCATCGTTCAGTCTCATCTTGAGCTCCCCAGTCTCACAATCAATTAGAGCTCTCCCCGTGGACAGGAACGATCTTACCAAAATTATGGGAATCTCTTCATCCACCTTACAGTCTAGGATCACAAAATCTGCAGGAAACACAAATTTCCCTACCTGAATCAGTACATCGTCTAGGATTCCAGAGGGTCATTTTACAGTCCTGTCAGCCAGCTGCAACAACATAGAGGTGGGTCTAGCTCTTCCAATGCCCAACCTCTTATAAATTCCTAGGTGCATAAGATTGATGTTAGCCCCTAGATCAGACAGTGCCTTAGCAAAAGCAAAATTACCAATAGTGCATGGAATTGTAAAGCTCCCTGGATCAGACAGCTTTTCCGCAATTGGTCTAGTCACCACAGCACTACAGGTCTGAGTAAGAGTAACTGTGGCCAAGTCTTGAAAATCAAACTTTCGGGACATCAAGTCCTTTATAATTTTTGCATACCCATGCATCTCCTTTAAAGCTTCAATCAATGGTATATTTACCTGGATTTACTTCAGCATGTCAAAGAACATCTTGTATTGATCCTCCTTTTTGTACTTAGCTAACCTCTGGGGGAAGGGTGCCGGGAGTCTCTTCTTCCCAATCAATTGGGACTAATCTTTCTCAGTTGGTACATCAACTACTGGCTCTTGGACAGTTTCAGTTTCCTTCTCGGTCTCATTCTGCATGCTATTTTCTTCTTTAGCAGGCTGGACTGTCACCTCTGTCAGTTTCGTTGATTCATCCAGCTCGATGGGCACTGGTATGAGTGTCTCAGCCTGTCTAGCTTCTCGAGCCCTTTCTTGCTCTATATCCAAATCTCTACCATTACGTAGACTCACCGCCACCAGCTGCTTCGGTCCCTAATCTTTTGGATTTATCTGAGTGTCTGCAGGTAGTGTCCCATGAGGATGATTGTTCAGAGACATCGAAATCTGGCCCATCTGTACCTCAATATTTTTGATTGCTGCATCATGTGCATCGATTTCTCTCATTAATTTTTGCATTAGACCCAATAACCTGCTGCATCATTGCTTCAAGTCTAGCAAACCCGTCTTCCCGCCTTCCACCATGCTGCTGCTGAGGTGGGTGATACCCCTGCTGCTGATTCTGATTATTGTATCCCTGTGGTCATGGGTAAGGTGCCATATTGTTGGGGGGTCTTATACCTCCTATGTTCCCGGTGTTGAACTGTGGCTGTGTTGGCCTATACTACTAATTTTGTTGACCCTAATTCTGACCACCCTGTCTCTGGCCACCATAATTAGACACAGAGTTCATGTCTTCAGGGTAGTGATAATGATCGTGTTCTGCATTCCACTGATTACCAACTGGCTGACTAATCTAAGATGCGCACAAGCCCCCATTAGTAGTATCAACAATATGTACCTGCTGTTTCTGCCCTGACTCTTCCAACTTTTTTGTGAGTATGCTCATCTGTGTCAACAAGGTAGCCATATTTTTAGCCATAGAATTGGATGGATCTAAAGGCACTGAGTTCACCACTGGAGTGATAGGTGCACCTCTAGTTATCCATACCGAATTTTGTGCCATCTTGTCAAGCAGTCTCTAGCCCTCTCTCCATGTTTTTCTCAAGAATGCCCCACCAGCTGAAGCATCAACAATGTTCTTTATGCTATCTGAAAATCCCATATAGAACCGCTGCCCCAACATTAGATCTGGAACACCATGGTGTGGACATATGACCAGCATCCCTTTAAAACGTTCCCATGTTTCATGCAAACTCTCCATCGGTCTCTGTTTAAATCTCAAAATCTCATCAATTTGTTAAGCAGTTTTGTTGGGTGGATGGAACTTGTTATGCAATTGCATGACTAGTTCATCCCACGTTGCTATAGAATTTATGGGGAGTAAATTCAGCCAAGTCTGGATAGCTCATGTCACTGAGAATGGAAACAATAACAGTTTGATTGCTTCCGGAATTACATTGGGTTGCCTTTGGGTTTTGCAGATAGACAAGAAATTCTTTAAGTGCTGCTGAGGATCTTCAACCTGTGACCGTGAAAATAGTCACTTATTCTGCAACAAGTGCAACATAATATTCGTGATTTGGAATGACTCAGCCTGTATCTGCGGGACTACTATCGCTGTGGATAGATTCTCAGCCTTGGGTTGTGCCCAGTCATAGAGAGCAACCTCTAGCACTGGCGTTATTGGTGTTGCTGGGTTTTCCTGGTTATCTCCCATGATTGTTTCGAATTGTACAGTTATTGGTTGTTGTTTGTTTTGTCGGTTGGCCAATTCAAAGCCCTGAAAATTTTCTCGGGATCTAATAATGCTTCTAATACTTCACCAGATCTCGATGAGTTTCTAGGCATGCACCTGTGCAACCAAGTCAACAAGCGTTAAAATCTCAATGTAAAAATTAGGTATAGAGAAAACTGATTACACTAAGAATTTTTGTACTTCTTTCAATTGTTATTGATAACACCGATAATTCCCCGGCAACGGCGCCAAAATTTGGTTACGCCCAACTATGCCTTATAAAAAAGACAATGCGGTCGTTGCAAATGTAATCCGGTTTACAAGTCCGGAGTCGAATCCCACAGAGAATTAACCTATCAATTGACTTTGTTAGAATCACTAAATTCTTTATAATCAACTTCCCTAAACGTTGTAAACAATGGTGGATGATATTTCTACTAGCTAAGATTGAAAATAAATAAATAAACAATTGTAAACTAAATATGCTTGGGTTGTAAACAATAATTAGAAGGTTCTAAGGTAGTGATTTCCCCTATTGATGGAATCCCTTCCAGTTATGTTTCATATAGATTCACCAAAATATCTCTATCAATCATGAACACTCTTTTTACCGTAAATCTCTCCCGAGTAATCGTGTTAATTTACTAGATGCACTCTCCCGAGATACGCTAGCTGACTTTGTTGATTACAGCTCGCTTTAAATTACACCCAAGGCTTCGTTATCCCTAATCCCACCTTTAAACCCGTAGTTATAGATCCCTCTTGTACTTTGGGAGTGGTGTTGTTCAACAATTACCTAAATATGCACTCTCTCCCGAGTTATGCACACTAAATAGGCACAGCTAATTGAGGATTCTGTCAATTAACTACAATAAACAAGTAATTAAACAAATAGAGATTAACCGGCAAACTATATGAACATAATCAAGAAGTCCATCCTTCAATAGGTTCCATCAAAACCTTAGACTAAAGTATTTAGCTACTCATAGCAACGTAAAGATAAAATACGAAAATATTCATCATGGAAAATTGCAAGAAAAAGAAGAAATAAATAACTATGATTTTTTTGGGTGATCTCTCACACTTGTGTTTCTTGCCAAAGTACTCTCCAAAACAAATCTTCCCTAATATGGCCGAATTCCTACTTTTTATAAGGGGTTTTCACTAATTTTTCCTGACTTGACACTTTAGTCCCTGGCTTTTCCGCGCTCTGCCGCGGTCCCACCACGGTTACGCCAGGACCGCGGCCAAAGAGGTCCTCTGAATCTGCAGCTTTGCTCTGTCGCGGTCCTACCGCGGTGACGGTCTGACCGCGGCAGGCCAAGTTCAGCTTGCTTTTGTCTTTTCACTTGGTGCATTTCGTGGGCATTGTTTGATTGGCCTCCTTTTCTCCGTAATTGATCCCAAACTTGCTCCATAGACTTTTTTCATTGGATATAGCCTGCAAAGCATGAAAATCACTAATCAGAGCATTTGGTTATCACTTTTTTACAACAAAGCTATACAAAAATGTGGTTCTTTAGGGTCCAATTATAGTCTAATTCACCTATTATCAGGCTTTTTGAACTATTTCATTGTCAAGAAGTATCCGGCCATATTTTGGTCTCCTTGTGAGTATCCCGTGAGTTTATGGGATTTTTGAGACGCCTCTTTAAGGGAATATATATCCCTTTATATAGGTGTGAATTAGGGTTTAGGGTAGATAACCTCCAAGAAACCTTAATAGACTCTTAATAGACTCCTAGGATTTCTAGAGTCCTGTAGTATCTTTAATTTAGGATTTGGCTTGATCCCTTAAAATTTCGATGTTTATAAATGTCCCATACTTCAAAGTTTGTCGGGGTGTAGGCTTGCCGAACTTTAAGACGAGACTTGAAGTACTCGACAATAGCAACAAATGGTTTTGAAACTTGGATTTTTTGATTTACAGGAGGAAGAGATGAAGGCGGAACTGGTCCCATAGGGCATGCCAATTTGTTTGCAATAAATTATATGTGATACAAAAATAAATTACAATCACAAAATAAATATGAAGTAACATAATTTTGTTGATAAAATGATGCGGGTACAGTCTTGTTTCTCTCTTGCTTCTTCTCTCCTGATAATCTCCGTGATTCGAGGGCTGAAGCAGCGTATTTCTCGAATGTAAGGATGATGCAGACCTCCTGGATGTATTTGATCTCCGGCTTCTTGAACTATTTTATTGTGAAGAAGTATCCGGCCATATTTTGGTTTCTTTGTGAGTATCTCATGAATTTATGGGATTTTTGAGACACCTCTTCAGGGGAATATGTATCCCTTTATATAGGTGAGAGTTAGGGTTTAGGGTAGAGTAGCCTCCAAGAAACCCTAATAGACTCCTAGGATTTCTACTGTCTTGTAGTATCTTTAATTTAGGATTTCGCTTGATCCCTTAAAATTTCGATGTCTACACATCCCAGAAAAGCTGGTTGAAACTAAACATCGATGGGGCATACACAACTAAGCATTGTGGCATAGGTGGGGTTTTCAGAGACAATAGTGGCAAATGGATTATAGGTTTCAACAAATACTGCAAAGGCATGTTCCCACTACACCTGGAACTGTAGGCATTCCATGAAGGACTCCTACTGCCAGTAAAATTCGATCTATTTCCTTTAGAAATAGATACGGACTCAACACATCTAAAGCATGCAATCAACAATGGCCATGCAACCTTAACTAATCTTATTCAATCATGCGGATTGTTAATGCGCCAGAAGAAGGGCCTCCTGTTCAGGCATAACTTCAGACAAGGGAATGCAGTGGCAGATGCTCTAGCCAAGGATGCAAAAAATAAAGAAAACAAATGCTACAATCCAAGAGAAATCAAACTTTTTGCTGATCCACCCACTTTTGTAAAGCATCTATATGATAAGGACATATGTATGAAAAAGTATTTTGTTAAGCAACTATCGACTACTACCTGTAATTTGCTAAAAACTCTAGGAAATCAAAGTGTGGCTAGTGGCGACACTACAGTAGAAACATGGATACCGATGTCCCCTGCTGACATTATGGATTGTAATATGGTAACTATTACTTAGTATGCAATATAATAAGCTTTTACTACTCAAGAAAAAAAAAAGATTCCGAGCTGTAAAATTTATGTTTAGTTGGTAAAGTTTGAATAGTATGAGTTGATAAATAGGTACAATGGAAAAATAAGGTGCCAAATGAAAAATTATGCGAAATTCAAAAATAGTCAAATTTACAAGTAATCATTTAAAAATAGTTACAGTTTCAAAAGTAATCAAAATTTAGCCACTTTTTATTTAAAGATAAATTTGAACAAAAATACTATTTAAAATCCGGAAAAATACTCCAGTATAATATACTGGAACTCTTGTATAATGTACAACTTTCGCGTGTTGGAGTTTTAGCATAATATGCTGGAAGTTCATACATAGGTCCACCGATCTCCAGTATATTATGCTGGAATTTTTCGTGTTGCAGTAAAATAGTAGCTATTTTTCAATTACTTTGCAACTGACTATTTTTGAATGACTATTCCGAAAATTGGCTAGCCCGTGCTATTTTACCCAAATCTGAGGGATCTTCAGTTAATATGACCAAAAATGAGGAGCAAATTATGCTTTATATCCATAAAAGACAAAATATTTACACGTATCTACCTATGTTCATTTCTTTTACATTTTATATATATGTGGTACATTTATTTTACCCGCTATACCCATTCTTATCTTTGCCATTGTTTAATGTTCATGTTCTCAGATTCATATGCACCTTTGTTGTAAGTGCATCACATTTTCCTAATATGTTTTATCATCTTATCATAACAATACTAATTAAAAATAATATAATATAAAATTATAAAAATATATGTACCTAGAGTGCACAAAAAAATATTATTATTATTATTATTATTATTATTATTATTATTTTAAAAAGGTATTCATCAATGTTATGCTCACACATTGAATATCCACCATTGTTGGGCTTGAAGCTCAATTTTATTTTTGAAGATTTCTTGTTTGATTCAAAGTGGGTGCTGTTAAATATTACTTATAGTACCTTCTGAAAGTTCATACTGAAACTTGATAGCGTTTGGAGCTGATTTGAGGTGATTGAGATCGAAATTTCAGTTGAAAATTGAAGAAGAACACAACTACAATATACTGCTACGGTATACAATATGATGTAGGAGTATATAGATATACTGCAACAATATACTATTATAGTTTACAAAACAGTATACCGCTACAGTATACTAATATACTATAGGAGTATATAGTTATACCGCAACAGTATACTATTATAGTATACAATATATTGTTATGGTATACTATAATAATATGCAAGATATTGTAACAATATGCTGTAATAGTATACAATATACTATAATAGTATACTTATTACCCGTAAATTCACTTGTCTTTTTCCTTTTAATTTATTTAAACTTTTATACCCAGCGTGAGGGAAAAATTGAAAATACAAAAAAAAATTTATAGTATAATATATAATATAACGGTATACTCTTACACTTAGATCCTTTTAGAATTTTTAAATTTTTTTTTGACAACTGATATTATTTCAGTTTAATAATTAAATTAAATTTTTTTAACTCTTTCCGTATAATTGTATACCCTGTTGGTATAGCTATATACTATACTGATATCATATGTTAGTTAATATTTTTTTGGTTGTATTAACTATATTTAATTAGTACACAATTTAATTTTTTTTAGTAATAATATAAAAATAATAATAAAAAATAGTGAAAGCAGTAAATGAAATTAGATTATAAGAGAAAAATAATATAAAAAAACAGAAGCTAAATGACATTAGAAAAGGCAAAAAAATAAGAAGAAAACGAGAAAAAAAGGAAAAAAAGAAAGAAAAGAAGCATAGAAATAAAAAAGAATTGGAGAATAAAGAAAAAGTCCCCCACAAAACCTATTATGGATAGTAAATGTAATTAATTTATGGGTAAAAAAATAAATGGGTATATAAGGGTAAATAATTTTATTGTGGGTAATTGTGTCAAAATCCCAAAAATGAGCCAGCAGCAATTTGGGCTTTATGTGCCTGAAACAGAAAATGAGCCCGCAGCAACTTACCAACACTTTTTACTTCCTTTTGTCACTTTCTATTTTCTTTTGGATTTCCTTTATCTTCATTTCTTATCTTCTTTCCCAAGCCAAGAAAATTCCACTTTCAAAAAATAGATAGAGGTTTAACAAGACAAAGTCATAGCAGCAGCTAACAAAAGGAAGAGTCAGTAGACAAATGGCCGCTTCAAGTGGCGTAGGGATTTTATGGCAGTCGAACTTTACTCAGTGTCAAAGACCCACATTGGTTTTCTCTCCATCTCCCCGCCGATGCATTCCACGTTCTTCTTCTACTGCAACTACCATCAGGATGACTGTTTCAGTTGATGAAAAGCAGAAAATCTATACTCTTCAAAAGTCTGAAGAAGCTTTTAATAAAGCTAAGGTATGGCTAGATTTTATATGTACGGCTTCTTTGCTCTTTATTGTGCTTTTGAAATTATAAGATTAGAACTTAGTTGCCTTCAAGAATTGGCTTTTCCTTGCTAAATTTTGATAAAAATCATAAGTTTTCTGTTTTTTTTTTCGAGGTGGGGGTTGTGAAGAAAAATATTTTGTCACGAATGGCATCAATCTGCTGAAGTGATGGTGGTAGTCCCCTAGTAATTGACTTGGTTTTTGGTTGAGACATTATGAGTATCTTTTCGTGTCTAAAATAGGGATATTAGTGGTACATTGGTTATGTTTCGTGATAGTTGTTGATGATTAATTCCGTTAACTTCATGTCACACCCTAACCTTTGGGAGTGGGACAGGCGCCCAACCGAGGAAACACAGTCAAGCAAGCCTACATAGTGCCCGTAAATAATAAGTAGTAGACCAACAAGAACATAGAAACACACAATGCTAATTTCCATAACTTAGTCCCGTTGATAGTTGACAAAAAATGATACAAGTTAATAGTATTAAGTAGAAACAAAACGACAAAACAACATTTAAAATGCCCCATACATACATGACCCACAATTTGTCTACGACCTCTAAACTGTCATGGGTAAGGTAAAGAAATGCCCGAGACAAGGCCCTGATTATACCCAAAAATAATACACAAGATCAAGATACAACATGAGGGCCCCGGTGGAGAGTACGGCTCACCACAATTAGCTGAAGAGAGGGTACACTTCTATCGTGAATCTGTGCCGTCGGCTGAGGTACTACCTACATCCATTAAAGATGCACTATCCCCGGCAAAAGGGACGTTAGTACATATGGAATAGTACTAGTATATAAAGCTAAGTACCCTCACATGAAATGGAATGTCAACATAAGAAGAGAACACATGGAAACATGGAGAAAAATCTATGGAAATTAATATGACATGTGAAAACATAAGGAAAAAGTGTAACATGAGTAAAACCTTCAAATAAACATTGACATTTTAGCTGGGAGATCATTAGTTACCGAAAGGACCATATAATCACCATGTGCGCGACATGGCATCCGATCTCGGCCCGATCGGCTAAGCCGTCTCATTACAATACCGTGTGGATCGACGTGTCTTTGCTAACAATATATTCATCCCAATTAAGGGGCATAATATCATCATAGTGCGAAGGGACTCATTCCCAATCGTCTTTCTACACCGGCACATATAGTTTCAGGTATATGTTTTTGCAACCTATACCTACTCGGTTACCTGATAATACTCCCAAAAATATTTCTTTGAAACGTCTCTGTAGACAAATAAAATTTTATTACATTTAAATCCACAAGTAATTTGGATTTCATCATATATTAAATACATATTAGTCCAAATGATACTATGGGCTAGTATAATCAGGTCGATTATCTAAATCTAAAATGAATTGATTTAAATAAAAGTCCAATATATTATTGGGCTAGACCGCAAATTGGTCTTCTATCAAATAGGTCGGCCCATAAGCCTCAAGCCCAACGATCCACTAGGGTTTTCTTGGAGACTACTCCACCCCACACCTATATAAAAGGGTCAAAGGAGAAGTCTAAGAGACAAGCAAGTAAGCAGAAGGAAAGGCTAAAGAAGCTCTAAAGAATAGCATCAAGGTCTCCATCCATATCTGCAATCATCGTCTGTGGTCAAATTCCAAAGGCGAATCATAGGCGGGCGGCTTCAAATATTCCGTTCGTGATAACCAAACACTAAATCCTGGTTCGTGACCCACTACAAATTTGAAATCCGTCAAGTTCAATATCAAACTCTCAAGCTCTTGAACCATCGTCCATGAGTAGAAGAATCAGAGTATTACATCTCTTTAGATCTAGAGATATTTAGAGATTGTAACCCCATCACTTGAATCGAATATAATATTTGTCGCTATACTTCTTGTCTTAATTATTATTTTTCAGGAAAGAAATTTAGTTGTTACGGTCTCATAAAACATTTCATTTCATTGTCACTTTTGGACATATATCATCTTTCCCATTTTTGAAAAAATGGCCACATCTCATCTTCATTCTTTCATTTTATTCACATGCCATGAATTTTTCGAAGGCCACAAAAATGTATTTAAAACATTGTAAAGTCATATCTACCAACACTTGAGTACATGAAAGCTTAAAGACTTGAAATAAATTTCAAAGAGGAGAGCATGACGATGGCAAGTGTAACTTAAATCGATTTTATACGCTTTTGGTAATTCAAACATTTGAGGCAATTCAAATCAAAAGGAATAGGAACTTGAAGTTGAACAAACCATATTTGGAGTCGGAGTTAATAAGGAGTTCATGGAATCATATCCTATGAACTCCTTTAGCCAAACATACCTCAATTAAGCTTATTAGTGATCTTACAACCTCCCCCTACTCTTACAACTTTAATCTGCATCAGCACAATTCAATTGGACCAATATTAGTAAGAACTCTCATACTTTAAGTCATTTAGGCTTTTTATCAAACACTCCTCCTTCAATAGAATTTCTTCATCTAACAACCATCTTTTATACCGATAAATCATCTTACACTCATCCTTAGGAAACACACAACCTCCATTAGCACATGCATGCCCAACAATTCACTCCCAACCCATCAATCTCATCAGTTAAACAATTTTACAATTTCTACAACACCAACACAACCTAGGGTACGTTTGGCTTCCGATCACCATCCTATAAGTCCTAACACATATTTCTTACATAAATAATCACCATAAATTAGTTAGAGAGGGTAGACATACCTCTTGTAGTCAAACTATTGAAAATCCCAACTTGTGGTATTCTCTACCAATATGAGAATTTGACCGGAAATCTATGGACTTCCAAGATTAATCCTTGTTAATATAAGCTTTTAGGCGTAGTAATTAACTCAAAATACTCCAAAAACATTACCTTGGTTCATGGGAGGGATGTATAGGACGATTTCCTTTGTTAGAACAAGCCCTAGCCGTAAGAAATGCGGTAACCACTCTCTTTCCCCGACCTTGGGGTATTTAAAGGGTCCTCGTGTGCATTGTCGTGCACCTGGGCAAGTCAGCGCACAACGAGGTGTGCAGTCGAGGCAGAAAATCTTTCTTCTGTGCGCTGTCGCGCGCCTGACAACCCCGGCATGCAGCTGAGTGCGTAGATGAGACAGTGTCAGGGAAAATGGCCATAATGTTCTATAGAAATATCCAGATGACAAATGGTTTGATGCGTTGGAAGCTAGACTTAGAGAGCTTTTATGTGATAGGTACCTCACCACATAAATCATTATTCTTTGGGAGTGGTACTCATTTGGAGTAGGGTCTTGTTTGAACTCATTTGAAACTTTAGCCTATTGAATAGTTCCCAACTTGTATTAGTTCTAGGGCTCTCCTTAGACCCTGAACCACATCCAATACACCCCCTACATTTACTATCATGATCATCTAAGTTGGTTCTAGTCCATAATCTCATAAGGAAGGCAAAACGGAAATTAAGCGATTCATGAGCATGCTTTAAGCCCTCAGACTTACAGGAAATTTTTAGGGGCCTTACACTTAAAATGTATGTGCTAAAGCATGTCTTCGGTTTTTTTTTCCTCGAAGTCAGCTAGTGGTAATGTTGTGTCTTGCTACTATTTTACCGCTATTTCGTTTTTCATAGCGCCGGGTCTATACACTATCTATCGTTTTTCCTTTGCATCTACTTTCTCATTTTCATGATGTTATTTTTCCTATGTTTTCTATTGGAGGTACTGATATTGTGTCTTTGTGTTTTCGTCTTCTTGAGCCGAGGGTCTTTCGGAAATAACCTCCATACTTCTTCCGGGTAGGGGTAAGGTCTGCGTACACACTACCCTCCCCAGACCCCACTAGTGGGATTTTACTGGGTCGTTTTTTGATGAAGAAACTTTTGGTTACCATGTCACTCGAAATCTAGTTAAAATGGTTGGTACATGTAAGGAGAAACTGCAAAAGCTTTCCATTTTTTTTTGACCGGAAATTTAGAAGCATTGTGAACTTAGAAAGAAATGAATTTAATAATAGTTTTAGTCTTTAGGTTGAAAAAGGGAATTATAACATAAAGAAGCTTATGCATGAAAGAAGGGTGTAGAATAGAATAGTGAAACAATGCGTTCCGGTCTGATTTATATTTCATATCTTTGAACCTTAAATCAGTATTATGAAAAGCCATCACTTCACCATGCGCTTAAGAGAAATGTGCGCTTCAAACAATGATGTATACAATAATCCAAAAGAGAAATGGATTCTTTGAATCTCAACATTTAGGAGTTGGACTAATGCCAGTGTCATTGTATACTGTATGCTGAAATTAGTTATCCTATAATTAGTTATTCTAGTTGCAATATGATTATTATTGTACGAAAAATTCATATATGTTTGGTATTTCATAATTTTCCGTAAATTGTATACTTCGCCTCAAGAAGCATGCGCTTTACTTCTAACTTTTCTTGCGTTTTTTCCTTCTTTTTTCTTTTGAAAATTACTTTAAATACTGTTGGACGAATAAGTTTAAAGTCACTTAAATATTTTATACTAATCAATTAAAGAAAACACTGCCCTCCTTTGTTTCTTTAGCTTGTTCTTTCTTAATCCACCAATCATGTGCTTGCTTACTGAATGGAGGAGGAATATTACTTGAGACTTTTGGCAATGAAGTATATGACCCTGACTTCCATTGGTTTACTGTTTCATGTTGTTCAGTTTCTAAGATGCTGTTCATTAGTTTGTTTATGTTTTCTCTAATGGCATCTAATGACAGAGCATGAAAGACTCCTCTTCTGTTTTTACTTCGTTTCAGACTCCCTTCAAGTTCATTGATTTCATCTACTGTATGATTGTTGGTAGGAGTTGATGCCAGGTGGTGTAAATTCTCCTGTACGTGCTTTCAAGTCAGTTGGCGGACAACCTGTTGTGATCGACTCTGTGAAGGGTTCTCATATGTGGGATATAGATGGTAATGAGTACATTGATTATGTCGGTTCATGGGGGCCAGCTATCATTGGTCATGCAGATGACGAGGTGTACTTCTTTGCTTTAATTCCATATTTAGATGAAAATTTGGATAACCACCATTCATTTCTTTGGCCACGCCCGTTAGCGGGATTACCTGCTTTCTGCTTAAACCTTATTCAGTATTATGAAGGCTGTTCCACCGCGAAGTTTGGCTCTAATTTATGAGTAAATCAATTAATCAAGAATGTCTCATTCCCAAATTAGTTTGGGTGGACTACATAATGCTAGTGAGTAAATTATGCTCTACTCAGGTTTGTTTCATTCCAATATTAAATAATGCGTCTTTTAAGGCAAATTAAGTTCTCTTGAAATTAGAGTTTTCCTAAATCACACATTTATCTTTACAGGGGCATAGAAGTCTCTTAACAAATACCGGTACCAGATCTAATCGAGGTGTTACAACAAGAAGTAGCCTTGATCCCCAACAGTTAAATAATATGAATGCTTTGTATTTTCGTGTTCTGTTATTTGCTAAACCGTAAAGATCCCTAGAAACTGGAGGTCTTTGCCGAGTTCCCTCCATGTGAGTTTAGGTCTACCACATTCTTTTTTATCACCTTTAATCTTTATAGTATCACACCTATACACTGGTGCATCTAGAAGTCTATATTAAACATGACAAGACCATTTCAGGTAACTGCTGTCATCTCTATCTTGTCATAAATAAGGTTGTTACTTATCAAAATAAGAAAGCAAGTTTGTTCTAGAATAATGTCTAATGACTAGTACGAACATGTAGGCTGTTACTCTATTAATTTCTTTCACAGAAGTCTGTGTCATGTTATTGATCGGTCTTGCTATAGGTGCGAAAAAACAAAGACCTATGAGGCCAGTTAAGTTGAAGCAATTCAGTTAGAGCTTCAGCTAACCTTTCTAGCTGATTGAATTCATACAGTCCAGACTTGAGCAGAACCTGAAAAACGTTGATTTGTTCAAAATATCTATGCAACCAGTGACAACTTTTAAGAGGAACGGAGCTTGCAACTGGTCTCTACTGAACTTTGTTGAGGCACATTTGTTAACTATAAACATGGTTTAGGTCCTGCCTTCATTGTCAGCTAGGAAGGGCAGCAGAAGAGGAAAAGAGTGAAAGTTATTAATGTTTTTCTCCATTTTTTTGAGGCAGTAAACCTTGAGTTACTTTACTTGCAGGTGCTAGCAGCCTTGGCTGAGACAATGAAGAAAGGAACAAGTTTTGGTGCTCCATGCCTCCTCGAAAATACTCTGGCAGAGATGGTTATTTCTGCTGTTCCTAGTATTGAAATGGTTCGTTTCGTCAACTCTGGCACGGAGGCATGTATGGGGGTTCTACGGTTGGCTCGTGCTTTTACTGGCCGGTCAAAGATTATAAAGTTTGAGGGTTGCTACCATGGTCATGCCGATCCATTTCTTGTTAAAGCAGGCAGTGGAGTTGCCACTCTAGGACTACCTGACTCCCCTGGTGTTCCCAAGGCAGCCACACATGATACTCTGACAGCCCCCTACAATGATATTGCTGCTATTAAGAACCTCTTTGATGACAACAAAGGAGAAATTGCAGCTATAATACTTGAGCCTGTTGTTGGGAATTCTGGCTTTATTACTCCCAAACTGGAATTTCTAGATGTCCTTCGTGATATTACCAAAGAAAATGGTGCTCTACTTATTTTTGATGAAGTTATGACAGGATTTAGGTTGGCATATGGTGGCGCTCAGGAGTATTTTGGAATAACTCCTGATTTGACAACACTTGGGAAGGTTATTGGCGGTGGCTTGCCAGTAGGTGCCTATGGAGGAAGGAGGGATATTATGCAGATGGTGGCACCAGCAGGACCAATGTATCAGGCTGGGACCCTAAGCGGGAACCCGTTGGCTATGACTGCTGGTATTCACACACTTAAGCGGTTAAAGCAACCGGGAGCATATGAACACTTGGACAAGATCACCAGTGAACTTATTCAAGGAATATTGGATGCTGGGAAGAAGACTGGTCATGCAATGTGTGGTGGGTATATAAGCGGAATGTTTGGCTTCTTTTTCACACATGGACCAGTTCATAACTTTTCGGATGCAAAGAAGAGTGATACTGCTAAATTTGCCAAATTTTATAGAGGAATGCTGGAGGAAGGTGTCTATCTTGCGCCATCCCAGTTTGAGGCTGGATTTACTAGCTTATCACACACTGCAGAGGATATCCAACAGACAATAGCTGCTGCTGAAAAAGTTTTGAGGCAACTTTAATCGCTCCAAGTACTATCTAGGCGGAGGTTTTTACTTTAAGAATCTCTATTTTTGTGTGATAAATAAAACATGATTGTAAGGAAAAGTTTTCTACTGTCTTGTTCATTGAGAAACATCCTGCACCATCTTGCGCCCCTTAAAATGACTTAAAACTTCACTTCTTTTTGCGAAAGAGCTTTTCTCCCACTAATGAATAATAATGTGATCGTAATCTCATTCTATGAGAGATGATTTTACAAACACTTATGTATACGGTGAAATCGGAGGGTCCAATTCCTTGTCATCGAAGCACCTCAGAAGATGATCTCTAAGTCTCGAGGCTACAAAGCCATGGTCGAGTTTCCTCCCTCGAGGTTCGTCGACGCCCGGCCTTGGGGCAATGTTGACCACGGCTATGGTAGAAATAGGGAGTTCCCAAAGTACAAGTCTTAGGACTGACAGAGCCTAGTGGACTACCCTAACCCTGAATCAGAGTGTCATATCTAGCTGTCCTATCTCTGCTTCTTTGTCGTTAATGCATTTTGTACTATGTTAGGATTTCTCTCCTATATAAAGGGGATCTTTCTCATTTTGTAAACTCCTGTTGCTTTAGCTGCTCCACACGAAATATACAAGAACATTCTCTCTGCTCTCTAATATACTTTCTTTATATTATTGATCTCATTTATTATCTCCATTATTGTTCTTCATTTATTGCTTATCGTTGACCATAAAGAGCCTTCGTTAATAATATTATAACTGTTAACCATACTCCGATCACTCTCGATAGCTCACAACCGAGCTTTGGAATCGACCTCGAGGCCCCCGAATCGACAAGCTCGAGGCCCCAATTGTTAGCCTATCGGATTGATTATCACTCTATTCGTAACTCTTATTTTGGATCCAAGTCTCACATACATAGCATCAACTGCTTAACAACTAACATAAAAATAGATCACGTATTTTTAGAGTGCAACAATCAAATTTAATTGTTATTACCATTTTCACGGTAAACAGTTTGGCGCCCACCGTGGGGCTAAAAAAATAATGATTATTTTCTTACTGGTTTCATTACACAACACAAGTTATCTTTCACAACTTTTCTTGTCCAAGATCTTCAGTTTCAGGTCAAAATGCCTAGCTCAGTAAATAGAGTGGAAAACGACAATCTCGATAACCATGTAGAGAACGGCGTGGCTGCTCCAGGTGTTGGTGTACCACCACGAAACCTCGAGAACGCACTAGGACCAATCCCAGTGGACGAAGTTTCATGCGACATGCAACGGGTCGATATGAGCTCGCATACCAATATGAGTGTGCACCAAGGGGATCCGCAAGAAGCTCAAAAAACCCCAACCAGGGAAGAACGAGAGGTTAGCCTTCACGTTATTTTGGAAATGTTGCAGGCACAACAGCTGGCTATTGCTCAGCTGCAAAGTCACTAGAAAACTCCTAGCACAATAGCACCGGGGACAGCTCCCCCGGCCGAACAGGTACCGAAGAAATCGAACAATAACGGGTCGATACCCGATCCTGTCATCGTAAAGATGCTCGAGGACCTCACCAGAAGGATTGAATCGGGTGAGAAAATGATATAAGCCAACGATAAGAAGGTCGAGACTTACAACTCCAGGGTCGACCAAATTCCATGAGCGCCCCCGATCTTGAAAGGTGTGGACTCAAAGAAGTTCGTATAAAAGCCATTCCCATAGGAAGCGGCCCCGAAATCCATTCCAAAGAAGTTCAGAATGCCAGATTTCAAAAATACAATGGTACCTTGTACCCAAACGAGCACGTTAGCGCTTACACCTATGCAGTAAAGGGCAACGACCTGAAGGACGACGAGATTGAGTCCATCCTGCTGAAAAAGTTTGGAGAAACACTTTCCAAAGGGGCTATGATGTGGTATCATAACTTGGCCCCAAACTCTTTAGACTCATTTTCCATACTGGTAGATTCCTTCATAAAGGCGCATGCCGGGGCCATCAAGGTGGCCGCGAGGAAATCTGACGCCTTCAAAATCAAGCAAAGGGAGAACGAGATGATGCGAGAATTTGAATCTTGCTTTCAAATGGAACGAATAGAACTACCATCGGTCTCTGACGACTGGGCAGTGCAGGCCTTCACTCAAGGTCTGAATGAGTGAAGCTCAGTGGCTTCGAGGAAGCTGAAAGAGAATTTGGTCGAATATCCCGCTGTGACCTGGTCGGACGTCCACAACCGATACCAATCAAAAATCAGGGTCGAAGATGACCAACTGGGAGCCCCCTGGGGCTTAGTATACCCAAGCAGGCTCCTAGCGAAGGAGCTAAATCCAAAGAAAGAAAGGTATCAGCCACACATCGAAGACAGAAGGAATGCCCTGAGGCGCAACCCACCTCGCAATGAACGAAAGATAGACCGATGATAGAATCCTTGGGGACTGATCAACAGAGCCGGGTTCGATAGGAACGCGGGCCAACTAAGGTACCTCGCTTATCAGAATACAACTTCAACATCGATGTGTCTAACATCATGTTCGCCATCAGCAAAATTAGAGATTCCAGATGACCTAGGCCTGTGCAATCGGATCCTTCCCCAAAGGAATCATAACTTAGTATGTGAGTTTCACAACACGCACGGCCACAGGACCGAGGATTGCCACCAGCTCCGAGAGGAAGTAGCCAGACTACTTAATAAAGTTCACCTCCGAGAATTCTTAAGCGACCGGGCCAAAAATCAGTTCCGGGAAAGATAGGCGGCCAAGAAGAACGAAATGAATGAGCCGCAACGTGTTATCCACATGATCCGTTCAAATATTAATTATTTCGTATTTATATTAATAAGTTTAAAATAAAATATTATAGTAATAAGTTTCTTTATAGTGTTAACAACTTTAAGGATATTTCAGGCATTTTAATAGAAAAAGTGCTTACCAGCACTTGTTTACCAAATACTTCAAGAGCTTTTTTTCAGCTCCAACACTTTTATCCAAACACATAACTACCTATTTATAAAACCAGCCCCAGCACTTAAAAAGTGCTTTTAAGCACTTATTCTTAAAAGCTACTTTTTTTAAGTCAATCCAAACGGGTGCTAAATCATCAAAAATATCAACATATTTTTGCACAGTTGTTACCTTCCTGTGGTCTTTTAAGTTTTCCGTGGGATCATCAAACAATTCTTCTCCAAACCTAGCTTAAAGACACCTCACATATTTTTTCCAACGTGGCCACTCTCTAGTCACTCATGATTTTGTGAAACCTTGGTTCCATTGAAGTTCCCCTTCCCCTCCATTTTATAAGAAGCCAAATTCACATTCGATGTTTTAGGTGTCTCATTAACATTAAAAATCTGCTCATATTTGTAGAGTCAGTCCTACAACCATGTTCCATCAACATTCCAAATAGCTACATCTACTTGATAATTTCTTATTGGAGGCTGAGTGTCTATATTTCTGGGCTTCAAACTTCCTAATTCTCATTATTTGCATCTGCAGCGAGATCATTAGGAAAAAAATTACCTCCAAGATTGAGCATCATCCTCCTAATTTCATCCAACGCCTGTACAACTTTTGCCTCTACAGAATGGGTCAATTCTGCAACTAAATTGACGACATTGTCTATAGACCCTTTGAGATTGTCCACAAGGCATAACTCTACCATTTGAGTGTTATGATCTTCCATCGTACAAATTTCAAGGAATTACTGGGCTCTGATACCAATAATACATCTCAAAATCTTCGATAACAAAAATAGAAGTAATGAGTTCATCTAAGGAGCAAATAAATGAATTACACTTGAAAAACTCGCTCAAGAACTAAGAAGAGATCTGTGATTTTCACAAAAATGAAGAAGTGTTTATTAATCTCAAAAACTTCACAAGATGTCTTACGATCTCTTTTTCTTCAACTTAAATGGGTTATCAAATTGGGAGGAAATGTTTTTTATACTTCCTAATAGACCACGTGCTAGTCATATGGCTACTAACTAACTCTAATAGCTCCCTAACTATTTTTAACTAACTCTCACTCGATTGTACACAAAAAATAGAAAGAGATGAATTACAGAATTGGTAAGTGAACTAAAATAGAAACTTGTCCTAAAAAGCTCATATCAATAGTTTTATCCTCATCGGCATATAGTCCTGCATTATATTGGGATTAGTTTGCCTCCTATAAAAGGTTACGCATTCAGTTTTTGATCTTTGGCAAATGTATGTCCTTAATGAAATTAACTCGATCACAACAATTAATTTGTTATTGTTTAGATGTCTATTAGGATTTCTGTTGCATCCTTCATGACAGATTCAGAATAACAAAGAAATATTTGGGGGGAATAACAAACTTAGTATTATGTTTTTTTCTCGGGCTGATCCCATGGGCCAGGTAATACAAGTGGGTTGAAAAGAATTGGGTTGGGACTTTAGTTAGGCCAATAGAAAAGTGACATTTATGACAATTTAAAGCTTTTATTTATTTATTTTGGGTGTTGGTTTTAGTAAAAATTGCACGGGAAGCCTTATTTGGTTGCCCCCACTTAACCTATACCCATATTTTAAATTTTTTTAACTTGTACCTACTTTTTAAACAACTTCAACCCCCTTTCTCCTCCTCCTTCTCCTCCTTCGTTTTCTTCTTCTTGTTCTTCTTCTTCTTCTTCTTCTTTTTGTTGTTGTTGGTGCTACTATGAAACATCAGTTCATGGGATGATTGCCATAAGTATGTTTAGCAGATTATTTTGAAAATAAATTATAAATAATTACGTAAGTTAGTAGACAATAATTTGTGAATATTTTCACGTACGGGAAGTTTAAGGTCACACTTAGTAATTCTTTTCATGATAATTCCATTCTTTTCACGCTTATTTGTTTTCAAAATTTTATGATTTAGATACTGTTGGCAATCTGATTATTTTATAATAGTCTGATTATAACAAAACTAATGAATCCAGGACAAAAAAACTTCAGCTTATTTAGCGCTGAAGTTTTTACAAATGAACTAAATAACTTCAGCATCTTCTGTTGAAGTTTTTGAACAAGCTTTATGACAAAACTAATGAATCTAGGACAAAAAAACTTCAGCTTATTTAGTGCTGAAGTTTTTACAAATGAACTAAATAACTTCATCATCTTCTGCTGAAGTCTTTGAAAAAGTTTATCCAGGACAAAAAAACTTCAGCTTATTTAGTGTTGAAGTTTTTACAAATGAACTAAATAACTTCAGCATCTTCTGCTGAAGTTTTTGAACAAGCTTTATGACAAAACTAATGAATCCAGGACAAAAAAACTTCAACTTATTTAGTGATGAAGTTTTTACAAATGAACTAAATAATTTCAGTATCTTCTGCTAAAATTTTTGAAAAAGCTTATCCAGGACAAAAAAAACTTCAGCTTATTTAGTGCTGAAGTTTTTATAAATGAACTAAATAACTTCAACATCTTCTACTGAAATTTTTGAAAAAGCTTAATGACAAAACTAATCAATCCAGGACAAAAAAACTTCAGCTTATTTAGTGCAATTACAAATAAAAACTTCAGCAAATACAGAACAAAACATCAGCTACTATGCTTAAGTTCAGTAATTACAAACAAAAACTTCAGCAAATAGAGAACAAAACTTCAGCTACTATGTTTAAGTTCTGCAATTACAAACAAAAATTTCAACACATTTGCTATTTCAAGCTCGTCTACTAGAATGCTGAAGTTTTGCATGATTGCCTTTGCTACTTTAGCCCCGTATGCTGAAGTTACGCAAAAAAGTGGGTACGCTTGTAATTTTTTTTGCAAAGCGGGCACAAGTTAAAATTTGACCCAAAAAGCAGGTATAGATGCAAATCCCTCTTAGTTTTAAGGGTAGGAATGCACCATAAGTTTAGCAGTAGGGGCATATTTGGGTGGGAGGGGTAATTTTGTAGCAATTCCACTAGTTCAGGGCTAATTTGGTCCTATCTGTATATTTTACACAGCTGGGTAGTTAGGATAGTTTTTTATCAGATAATCAAATTTTCCTTCTCTCTTAACCTCTTCTCTCTCACACACGCACTCTATTCTTTCTTCTTCTTCTTTTTCCTAACCTCTTTTCTACTTTTTCTTCAGAGAATTTATCACTTGTGACAATCCGATAGGTCATTTTGAGTACTAGCTCCCCTTTTTGTATTTAGAGAATATCATAGCTTAATTTGAAGACTTATGACTTGTGTGCATAGTCCGTATTGATTTACGAAAATTTTAATGTGAATTTTTAACTAAAATGTGATTTTTAACATTGAAAGTGGCCAGAGTTGACCACGATCAATATTTTTGGTAAACAACCTTGTATCGATATTTTGATGATTTTGGTAGTTTCTTATGATAATTTTATACTTGTAAGAATGCTTGTTTGGGTTTCGGGTGACCCGAGACCGTTTTGGCGCTTTATGTAGAAACTTGGAGATGTTGAGTTTGAACTTTGAAATTTTTGGTTTTGAAATTTTTGATTTTTGATAATTTGAGCTTGCGAGCGAGTTTGTATGATTTTATTACATTTGTGTGAATATTCAGACTGGATCCCGAAGGGCTCGAGTGATTTTGAAATAGGTTGCGGATTGATATTGGCATAAAAGGGATTTACTGGTGTAGCTGGACTACAGATCTCGCATTTGAGAGATTCTGTTCGCAAATGCGAGCGTGCTAGCTCACGTCTGTGAACTGGTACTAGGTTGCACAATTTTGCTTTTGCGAAGCTCTAGTCGCATTTGCGATGGGGGTTATCTTCGCAATTGTGATGAATGTACCATATTTGCGACATTGGTGAGTCTAAGGGCAGCTTTGCAATTGCGAAGCTTGGATCATTTTTGTCACGACCCAATTCCCGAACCTGATCGTAATGGCGCCTCTCGTGAAGACAGGGCCAGCCAACAGAACATCACTACCTCTTTTAACAGTTACTTAGCGTGAATAAGTCTAAAACATGGATAATATAGTCATAAGTGCGGAATAGAAGTGATAAAACAGCGAAACCATACCGACTCAGCCCGAAATCGGGGTGTCACAAGTCACGAGCATCTAAAGAATCCTAACTCTATTACAAGACCAGTAATATACATATTGGAATTTAACATCAACGGAAGAAATACGGTGCCGCGAACGCTGACGGTCACCTGGCACAGCTACGATAGCAAGATCTCCAATCGGCTCAAAATCCGCTACCGGGTGAACAATTACCTGCATCTGCACACGAGATGCAGGGAGTAAAGTGAGTATTCCAACTCAGTGAGTAATAAAAGTAAATAACAACTGAGTAGTAACAAATCACGTAAAACATATCGTCATACTGTATAGAAGCAGAGAAAACCCCTCAATTGAGAAAATCAGTGAAAACCGTGAAAAACCTTTTGAAATCCTCTGGGCTCAGTTAAAACTTTCCTTGAAAATATTCTTGCCAACAGTTAAACAAACGAATGCGAAGACAGATAGTGCAAATCAGCACATAAGTTAGCCCCTCGGGCACAACACTCCACTAATAATTAACACCAGGGTATCTGGTAAACAGTGCAAGAAGTAGCATGGATGCCAATGAAATGGGAGTGCTAAATGTCATGACACGTAGTACAAATAGGAACCAATGCATGAATGCAATGTAATGGATATGATGGTACATTCCAGTACCCATTGCGGTGTGCAGCCCGAGCCATACATATTTATTTATCATCGACGGCGCTCATCGGGGCTGTGTACAGACTCCGGAGGGGCTCCTACAGCCCAAACGCAATATCAAGCCATCTCGTGGCATCAATTATTCCTGGTCAGTCAATGTTACCTCACCGGTCAGTCATTGTTGCCTGACCAATTTATATCATACTGTGTCATTGTTACCACTGCTTCAAGTCACATCATACAGTGTCATTGTTACCACTGTTTCGAATCACATCATACAGTGTCATTGTTACCACTGTTTCAGGTCACATCATACAGTGTCATTGTTACCACTGTTTCGAAGTCACTGCTGTGGCGCGCAACTCGATCCATGCTCAGTCCAGAAATGCACATATGCCACTTGGGCAATATTAACACGATAGTCCTCAGCTCAAAATGTCAATAAAATATTGTTTAAATTTTCAAATCTTAGGAAACGACTGAGTTTGCAAAAAAGTATTAAACCTTGGACCGAGATCAAATAATATGCAAGATATGCTAAAACAGTAATATCAATCCCCGAAGGATTCACATAGTTGGCACGAAGCACAAACATGGCAATCAGCCTGAATTATGATGATAACAAGTAGTTTCAGTCAAATACGCGGTAAAATCAACAATCGGGACAGACCAAGTCACAATCCCCAATGGTGCTCTTCCCCACGCTCATATCCGGCATGAGAGTCACCTCAATACAAAATTGTGATGTGTAAATCCGGGGTTTCAAACCCTCAGGATATCATTTACAAGTATTACTCACCTAAGACGGTCAAAGTCTAGCTCGCTATGCCCTTGCCTCTCGAATTAGCCTCCTTGTGCGATGAATCTGCCCAAAATCACAACGAATATGTCACATTATGCTAAAGAGACAATACCCAATCGAAATCAATCGAAAATTATCAAAATTCACGAATTTGACAAAACCCGAGCCCCAGGCCCACTTCTCGAAAGTCAGAAATTTTACACCAAAATGTTCCTTATCTCGCCATGAGTCTATACATATCAAATTCATAAGAATCGGAGTCCATTTGACCCCTCAAATCACAAATTCTCATTCAAAAACCCAAGCCCTAGTTCTTCACTTTTTAACCAAATTCCATGAATTTAAATGTTGAAATCATGATTAGATGATGTTTCTAGGCCATGGGACTTACCTCCAACTGATTTCCAGTCAAAACCCTTCAAAAATCTCGTCAAAGGCTCCCAAGCTCGCTAAAAAATGGTGGAAAATGAACCCAAGTCGCGGATGAAATGTTCTTAAAACATTCTGCCCAGGTGACAAATCCTTCTTCGCGAACGCGGGCCCTCTCGCGTTCGCGATGGCCAAAAATCTACTGGGCCATTTTTACTCTTCGTGAACGCGGATCCCTCCCGCGAACGCGATGCCTCAGCCGCCACTCTATGCGAACGCGTCGCCCTGACTGTGAACGCGAAGGCCAACCAGCTCCCCTTACGCGAACGCGAGTCCCCGATCGCGGACGCGATGCACAACGGACAAGGACCCCTTAACTCCCTCTACGCTAATGCGGGGTCCTAGACGCGAACTCGAAGACCAACAGCCTCAGGCCTACGCAAACGCGACCCTGCCTCGCGAACGTGAAGGCCAAATTGGCCTGCAACTGCTGTTGTAAAATCTGCAACTCCTCAACACCCCGAAACTCTCCATTAGCTATTCGAAATCACCCCGAGGCCCCTGGGACTTCAACCAAAAGCACAGATATATTCTATTACCTTATTCAAACTTGCTCGAACCATCAAAACACTACCATTAAAATCAAAATCATCAAATTTCATCAAATCAAAGCCTAAGTTTAACTAAAACCTCCAAAACTTGCATTCGATCAAAACCCGACCTAAACACCTCCAAATCAACTGAAATTTTGCACACACATACCAAATCACTTAACGAAGCTACTGCAACTCTCAGAATTTCATTCCGACCCTCGGATCAAAATCTCGTATACCAACCGGATTTCGCCAAATTCCTAACTTCGCCAAATTAGGCTAACTTCTACACCAGACCTCCAAAATTACTTCTGATTGCTCTCCTAAGCCTTAAATCATCCCCCAAAACTAACCGAATCATCGGAAATCAATTCCGAGCCCTCTAACTCACAAGTCAACATCCGGTTGACTTTTTTAAACTAACCTTTCCTTAAAGAGACTAATTGCCCCATTTCCTACCAAACTCGATCCGAACCAACTCAAATTCACCAAGTACGTATATGAAACATGAAGAAGCATAAAACTGGTAAAACGGGATGGAAATACATGAGACGACGGGTCGGGTAGTTACATCCTCCCCAACTTAAACAAACGCTCGTCCTCGAGCGTATCTAGGGTTGTTCTAGGAGCCAATCAATAGCTGAATGATCTTACCAAACATACACCCGGGGTGATCCCTCATCACCCTATCTCATATAGGTCCGATAACACAACATAGCTGAAATCTCACAATCCATCGAGACCATAAACTGTGGAACCACATTGCACTTTCTGAAATTATAAACAAGACCAGAACCTCACATCTATACTCAAAATAAGTCCGAACCAGCTGTAATATCCCATACCTGTAACCTCCGTGAAATCACATGATATACCACATAATCAAGCACTTGAAATGATAACTTCTATTCACAATAGTTACCCACGACAACCAAATATCGATAAAAACAACCTTTTGTTAGCTAAAGTTTTATTCCAACATTTTCACATACTGCCAACAACAAGTGAAACATGTGATAAACCGTAACCATTCCTCAGATCAACCAGTCATGAAGCCACTTCCCTCTCACTAATATCACAACAGAGTTTCGGGCCAAACCTCGATATTATCCTTCTGACAAGCTGAGATCAAATCTGTTCGTAATCATTAATGAATCTAACGATCACCTCGAATCCAACACACCACTCTAGTGATATGACACCTCGACACAGGCCTAAGCCACAACTTGCATATACATGCACCAACGAGAAACGGTCTGAACATACTCAAATCACGACAAATGACTCTAACAAAAGAGCTGTAACTCAAATTCCTTAGTACCATCACAACACAAGGCTGGGACCCCGTCCCACATCATAGAAATAGAATACCTGAATCTACCTCGAAGGGTCATAACTCCACGTAGCCTCGCTATAATGCGCGATCCTATCCAAACACTGTTACCCATGAAACACCTCAAGTTACTATGCGCAAAATCGACAGCCATGCACAATTTGATGTCTGAAACCAAAGCCATTCATTACACCCACGGTGAAACAAATAACATACGACATGCAACCCGATAGGCCATAACCAATACTCTATTTACCGAGCCACACTCAATTACTCTTCCCGCTCGACTTTCTCTATGACTCCTCAATAGAACCGCACCACATGTGCCCATATCCAACCAATCATAACGCCTCACAGCATAGAAAAGCAACTCATAGATCCCCCCAGATCACTAACAAGTTCAATAACGATCGAATCAACCTATCCCTCAACAGTACAACTCGGGACTAACCAAACTAACTCAAGCTAAATACGTAGCCACATTGGCCTGCCAACGAACTCAATAACAAGAAGCCTGAAGTTGGTCCTCCCACTGCTATAATTCCTGCCGGAGCCGTATGATATGGTGCCCGGCACCAAATAAATACCAAAATCCACAATCTCGCCCGGCGACATGCCCGGCCACAAGAAACACATCCGAAAAAGTCCCTCAATACCGGAACTAGATCAATGGTAGAAACCTCTAAACTGACATACACCACGAAGGCCCAATTAAGAAAAACAATCCTTCCTAACCATCCGCTGGTCTTTGGAATACAAACCACTCTGCTAGAACATAATCCGATGCACCTTGCTACGCAACCTGTGGCATTTTCTGACATAGCCCATAACACAATAGTCTAGACTAACCCAACACGGAGACAACCAGTCTACACCCCAATGTCATATCCAAAATCTAATATACCAAGCAAAGAAATATCCACTCGGGCTTCCAAATCCTAATAGCCGTTAACGGTACCAACACACGATCCACAACCACTACATAGTCTATACCTGATCCCCAAATTCCGCAGTATGAATACATATAACACCTCGAGTACCCAAGCATTCCACGAAAGATATTCAAAAATTCCTCTGTGACATCATACAAACTCAGATATCAACAGTTGATCTGGCAAGAAAGTGCCGCAATACTACTGAAGTATCATCAGTCTAATCACATTACCCTTCCGAGACATTTACTCTCGTCAAATCACTTTCGATTAGCAGTACCATTTCCTTGATTACTTGAGGCTACTCTTTACTTAAGAGTTTTATGAACTTCTTTTTAGAACTGAACTGTAACTCATCTAGCCAAGACCTTCCATCAATCCCATCTAGAAGAAGAATCATTACACATTCCATGCTTTGCATGCCCCAAGAAAATATATACATCACCGAACCACAGTAAAACTCAACAAGAACTCTCTCCCAATTCCATTTGCACAAGCTAAATTGCCAGGACTGAATCCTTCTATCCAAACCAAGCTAGCAAGCGGTCAAAACTCAAGAGCTTCGCTGCACAATACCTGTAAGGGCTCACAATCTCGCACACATACAAGAAATTAATCATATCTTTACCATACCAATTTGGTCTACTATCAAGCTATTCCATCTATTTAATTTCCTTTCTGGTTCATCATCAACTTGATATTCCCTCTTGTTGTGGCACCAAAATGCCTCAACCCAGGTTTACCACATGAGATTCGAACATAAGACCACACTGTCTAAGACCCATAGGCCACTGAATACCCTCTCAAATGTTCCCAGAAATACCACATTCCCGCATGCTCTGCTTGAAGAACTTACTGTGAATCTGAATTTGTTGCCATTACCTTCTAGTTACCGATACACATAATCCCATAATCATCATAAAAATAGCACAAGTCTTGGTCTTTTTCAATGGAACACATTCACTAACCACATACACAACCTTAAGACACTTGATTGTTACATGTAGAATCTTGAACACATTAAAGCCATTCTCGAGAGTCATTCACTCTTACTCAAACTGCAAATTACCTGACTTAACGAACTGAACCACTCGTGTCTTATAGCACTCTGACACTATAGAACATGATCTCATACCAATACGAACCACCATCTTCCTTCTCTATGCACTGAGCATTCTTTATCAACAATAGTTCAAGACATCCTAGTACTTTCTCACATCTACGAAGCGCCATATAACTTTTGTCAAAATTTTTGCTTCACTCGTGCCATCCTCGGCTCAACTTCTGCAACCAGAACTGATCCGTTAGCATACCTAGAAATGGAACCATATAGCACATAACCGTGCAATCAGCTAATCAACAGCAACCTCCCTAACTTGGCTCGAAGCCATATATCAGGACACACTAAATAACCCATAATACTTTTACTCTAATGATGCCACAATATCATAGTGGGATTAAACTCAAATCATTTACTAGTTTATGAAAACACAGATCATCTAGTACTGAAATCCTCTGCAAACCTAGCATTCATCCCCATAACAGTTGAGTCCACCCTCTAAAGCGACCCGAAATTATCAAGTTTCAACACGTACTCTTCAATTACACATGGGATCTTCTAACAATGTACATAAAAATCGTACTACTTAGGAACACTCCGCAAGAGATAACCCTCCTGCTCTGTCTCAATTTAGTACTTCAGCACACCTTCTACCATTATATACGTTACACAGTCATTTAGTATTCCTGAGTCTGAACTCATACCGCCACATGTAATGCACTTTACTTTCCAACTAGGAGACACAAAAAATATTCGTCACGCGCCCATAACTTGGGGCTACACAACAGATCATAATAGGAAACGAATCATTTAACAGTTCATCTATTATCCAACAGGCTTCTTCGTCACTACCAAGTCATATAAATACACCTCGTACCACTAACATACTCATAACATGGATATCCAACCGCCATTCCGGCTAATAAGGACAATAATGAACATATAAGTTCAAAACACTTGCTCACAAACTCAGCACTTCGGTGCTCAAGCCATAGGCAAAGATCCGGCCTCAAGTCCTCCAGACTGGCCCAACATACTCACGAAGATCACATCTCTCCCCTCGATCGTGGAATCCCAAGCCATCAAGTCATATACAAAATCAGCACTTCGGTGCTCATGCGCTCATACATACGTGTGGGAGGAATTTCAAGAGTTATATTCCAAGTTGAATCATGTACGCACGATAAGAATTCCAAGAAAGTGAAGTTTTTTCTAAAGGTTCTGCAGTCTCTCGAGGATAAATACAGACGTCTCCGAACCGATCCGCGAGACTCTACTAAACCTGCTCATGACTCGTGAGACCTAGTAACCTAGGCTCTGATACCAACTTGTCACGACCCAATTCCCGAACTTGGTCGTGATGGCGCCTCTCGTGAAGACAAGTCCAGCCAACAGAATATCAATACCTCTTTTAACAGTTACTTAGCATGAATAAGTCTAAAACACGGATAATATAGTCATAAGTGCGGAATAAATGTGATAAAATAGGGAAACCATCCCGACTCAGCCCGAAATCGGGGTGTCACAAGTCACGAGCATCTAAAAAATCCTAACTCTATTACAAGACCAGTAATATACATATTGGAATTTAACATCAACGAAAGAAATACGGTGCCGCGAATGCTGACAGTCACCTGGCACAGCTACGATAGCAAGATCTCCAATAGGCGCAAAATCCGCTACCGGGTGAACAATTACCTACATCTGCACACGAGGTGCAGGGAGTAAAGTGATTACTCTAACTCAGTGAGTAATAAAAGTAAATAATAACTGAGTGGTAAGAAATCACGTAAAACATATCGTCATGCTGTATAGAAGCAGAGAAAACCCCTTAATTGAGAAAATCAGTGAAAACTGTGAAAAACCTTTTGAAATCATCTGGGCTCAGTTAAAACTTTCCTTGAAAATATTCTTTCTAACAGTTAAACAAATGAATGCGATGACAGATAGTGCAAATCAGCATATAAGTTAGCCCCTCGGGCACAACACTCCACTAATAATTAACACCAGGGTATCTGGTAAACAGTGCAAGAAGTAGCATGGATGCCAATGAAATGGGAGTGCTAAATGTCATGGCACGTAGTACAAATAGGAACCAATGCATGAATGCAATGCAATGCATATGATGGTACATTCCAGTACCCACTGCGGCCTGCAGCTCGAGCCATCCATTTTATTTATCGTAGACGGTGCTCACTGGGGGTGTGTACAGACTCCGGAGGGGCTCCTACAGCCCAAGCGCAATATCAATCCATCTCGTGGCATCAATTATTCCTGGTCAATCAATGTTACCTGACCGGTCAGTCATTGTTACCTGACCGGTCAGTCATTGTTACTTGACCAATTTATATCATACAGTGTCACTGTTACCACTGCTTCAAGTCACATCATACAGTGTCATTTTTACCACTGTTTCGAGTCACATCATACAGTGTCATTATTACCACTGTTTCAGATCACATCATATAGTGTCATTGTTACTACTGTTTCGAAATCACTACTGCGGCGCGCATCCCGATCCATGCTCAGTCCAGAAATGCACATAAGCCACTTGGGCAATATTAACACGATAGTCCTCAGCTCAAAACATCAATAAAATATTGTTTAAGTTTTCAAATCTTAGGAAAATGGCTGAGTTTGCAAAACAGTATTAAACCTTGGACCGAGATCAAATAATATGCCAGATATGCTAAAACAGTAATATCAATCCCCGAAGGATTCACATAGTTGGCACGAAGCACAAACATGGCAATCAGCCTGAATTATGATGGTAACAACAATTTTCAGTCAATTACGCGGTAAAATCAACAACCGGGACAGACCAAGTCACAATCCCCAACGGTGCTCTACCCCACGCTCATATCCGGTGTGCAAGTCACCTCAATACAACACTATGATGTGCAAATCCGGGGTTTCAAACCCTCAGGATATCATTTACAAGTATTACTCACCTCAAGACGGTCAAAGTCTAGCTCGCTATGCCCTTACCTCTTGAATTAGCTTCCTCGTGCGACGAATCTTCCCCAAATCACAATGAATATGTCGCATTACGCTAAAGAGACAATACCCAATAGAAAGCAATCGAAAATTATCAAAATTCACGAATTTGACATAACCCGAGCCCCGAGCCCACTTCTCAAAAGTCAAAAATTTTTACACCAAAATGTTCCTTATCTCGCCACGAGTCTATACATATCAAATTCACAAGAATCGGAGTCCATTTGACCCCTCAAATCACAAATTCTCATTCAAAAACCCAAGCCCTAGTTCTTCACTTTTTAACCAAATTTCTATGAATTTAAATGTTGAAATCATAATTAGATGATGTTTCTAAGCCATGGGACTTACCTCTAATTGATTCCCAGGAAAAACCCTTAAAAAATCTCGTCAAAGGCTCCCAAGCTCACTCAAAAATGGTGGAAAATGAACCCAAGTCGCGGATGAAATGTTCTTAAAACATTCTGCCCAGGTGACAAATCATTCTTCGCGAACGCGATGGCCCTCTTGCATTCGCGATGGCCAAAAATCCACTGGGCCATTTTTAATCTTCACGAATGCGGATCCCTCCCGCAAACACGATGCCTTAGCTGCCCACTCTACGCGAACGCGTCGCCCTGACCGCGAACGCGAAGGCCAACCAGCTCCCCTTACGCGAACGCGAGTCACCGATCCCGGACGCGATGCACAACGAACAGGGACCCCCAAATTCCCTCTACGCAAACGCGGGGTCCCAGACGTGAACGCGAAGACTAACGGGCTCAGGCCTACGCGAATGCGACTCTGCCTCGCAAATGCGAAGGCCAAATTTGCCTGCAACTGCTGTTGTAAAATCTGCAACTCCTCAACACCCCGAAACTCTCCGTTAGCTATTCGAAATCACCCCGAGGAACCCGTGACCTCAACCAAAAGCACATATATGTTCTATTACCTTATTCAAACTTGCTCGAACCATCAAAATACTACCGTTAACATCAAAATTATCAAATTTTATCAAATCAAAGCCTAAGTTTAACTAAAACCTCCAAAACTTGCATTCGATCAAAACCCCACCTAAACACCTCCGAATCAACTTAAATTTTGCACACACAATCCAAATCACTTAACGAAGCTACTGCAACTCTCGAAATTTCATTCCGACCCTCGGATCAAAATCTCGCGTACCAACTGGATTTCGCAAAAATCCTAACTTCGCCAAATTAGGCTAACTTCTACACCGAACCTCCAAAATTACTTCTGATTGCTCTCCTAAGCCTTAAATCATCCCCCGAAACTAACCGAATCATCAGAAATCAATTCCGAGCTCTCTAACTCACAAGTCAATATTTGGTTGACTTTTCCAAACTAACATTTCCTTAAAGAGACTAATTGCCCCATTTCCTACCAAACTCGATTCGAACCAACTCAAATTCACCAAGTACGTATATTGAAACATGAAGAATCATAAAACGGGAAAACGGGACGGAAATACATGAGACAACATGTCGGGTCGTTACAGCTTTTGCGGAAAGGAGCTCTTCGCAAATTTGGTCATATTTGCAACTTATAGGCAGGCAGTAGTCCCATTTGCAATCAGTGGTTCGCATTTGTTGACATCGCAATTATGATACCTATAGCTAGGTAAAAGATTGAAATTTCGAGACTTAGCTCATTTTACACTATTTTTCTTACCTCATTTTACACCATTTTTTAAACTTAGACTTCATAGAGGTAATTTTTTGATAGTAATTTATTCCCAACTTTATAGGTTAGTAAATTTAACTTGTTTACATTCAATTTTCATTACTTTTTTAGGAATTTTTATTATCAAATCTAAGATTTCATAGAGTGAAAATTGAAATTTTGTGTAGGAACTAGGAATATTTTAAAATTCAGGTACCTCAAATGGAGGTTGTATTCCGAAATAAATTACACATTTAAACTCGGGGATGAATGGGTAATCGGAATTTGGTCTTAATTTTTGATTTTGACCACGTGGGCTCGGGTTGAATTTTTCAATTATGTTAAAGATTGAACTTTTTTCGTACGAGGGTAGTTTCTAAAGCTTGTATTGACTTGTTTTAACAATAATTGACTAGATTTAGGGTAGTTTGGATGCTTGTTCTTTAGGGAAAGTCGTGTTAAGTTGTTAATCTTATTCCGGAAAGAAGTAAGTATCATGGTTAAACTTGATTTGAAGGAATTAGGACTTGATTGATTTTTTTTCTTACGTGATTTATGGGTGGGGACGATGTATATTCAAGGTGACGGGTGTATATGTGTTTTAATGATTTCAAGCATAGGAGTGCAATTGTGAAAGAGATTACTAATGCATTCTTTTTATCTCAAATCACATAGGAATATATGAATTAGAATAAATTGAATAAGCGAGTAGAATTTGTTAAATTTCTACGAGTATTCTTATCCTTACGCGTTAATAACCAGATAAATTAATAAGTCGAGTTGACTGAAAAATTCAACGGGATTGTTACTTAACCATGACCCTGGAATATTATTTCTTATTGAATTAAAATTCTTGTGCTAAGTGTGCTAGTTAATTAGTTCTTCTTTTAATAAAAACTCTAGTTGGTAGAAATAATTAAACCAAAACTCACCTTGAAATTATTCTTGACTCGATAAATTAGAATTTGCTTGATTTAGTTGGTAATTGATCACAAGTTCTCATGACAACGATACTCTACTCACTCTTTATTACTTGATTGACTGCATATACTTACGTATGCAAATTTGGGCAATAAATTTTTTGGCGTCGTTGCCGGGGATTTAAAAGTTAATTATTTCACTAGATAAAACTTTTACTACCTATCAAGTCAAGTTTAAATTTTTATTTTTCTGTTTTCTATTTTTAGTATAGTTTAGTATGCCGTTACATGTGTGCATTGCGGTCACGGACTTTGAGTCGTGTTCATGAAGAGCAAATTAATTTTTAGGCGTTGTGAATCGTGATCGCGGAAGCCATCTCGCAATTGCGTATTTCTGTTGTTACATGACTGACTTTGGAAGTTTATATCTTGCAATTTCTAAGAAATTTGGAGATAATCTAAAAATAAAATTTATAGCCCTTTGTGTTTGGTTGTCAGAAAATCAAACCGTTTGTAATTTGAAATTTTGTAAAGAAAGTTACCGACATTATACTAGAGGCTATCTGGAAGAATTGGGCAAGCTTGTTGGAATTTGTCAATCGCGATCGCAGGGACATGGTTGCGATCGCAAAAGGTAAAAATGGTGCTGGATTTTTTTGAATCATGATCGCGAGGTTGGAGAACGTGATAGCGAAGAAGGACCACTGTCAGTGCATTAAAACATTCAATTTAGGGATTTTGAATTTATTTTCTCCACTTTTTGAGTTCTTGGAGCACAAGTTATGCGATTTTGGAGGGTAAATAATTTTATCTTTATTTTTGTTAAATATTTTATTTTTTCATGGATTATTACATCGAAATCAAGAATTTGAAGAGAAGAAATAGGGGATTTTTTACTTGAACTTAAGCGAATGAATTTTGGGGTTTTGAACATGAAATTGAGGTCGGATTTGGATAAAACTTATATGGTTAGACTAGTATTCAAATGGGTTATCGAAGTTTGTGAGTTTTATCGAATTTCAAGATGCGAGCAAGGGTTGACTTTTTGGTTGACTTTGAGAATTTGATTAATGATTCAAATTTTATTACTTGGGTTTGTTTTGTAAAGAATTATTTAATATTTTTGAGTTGCTTTTGGCATCGAGCCGTTCGGAAGTTGCATTTTTTGAGTATTATTTTAGCTTGTTTGAGGTAAGTATCTTATCTAAACTTAGTGAGGCGCTAATTACCTAAATTATTTGTCATAACTACGTGTTATATGGGTGCACATATGTGTGAGATTTGAGCCCATGTGCGAGCACTATGGTATTTATCTATATTCGTGGTAGTTCTTTGGCTATGATATGCCTAGAATTGATTGTTAAGATTTATGATATAATGTTTCTCGTATTTGTAACATTGTTGTGAACTATTTGAATCATGTTTGAGGTTACTAAGAGGTTAATTCCCTGAATAAACTTGGTAATTATTAATTCTGTGATGAAATTACTTATTGAGCAACGATACCACACTTTGCATATGCCTACACTTTAGCATATTATTATACCAGTCCAGGAGCATGAAATCTAATATTTATTCATCATATACATGTGTTCTTGTATACTTGCTTCTGTGTGATATGATTTGGACTGGAGGCCTGTGACCATGGCGGCGATTGTGTAGTTATGCCTCCGACCATGCCGAGCAAATTGTGTTGAGATGCATGTGACCATTCTAGGAAGATTATGATATTGTGCATGTGACCACACTGGGAGAATTGTGATATATGCACATGAGTTATCTGTGCAACACATGAGTTATCCATACAGATTGATATTATTAGCACGTGAATTGTCCGTGCAACACGTGAGTTATCCGTGCAGATCCAAATATTGATATTATAGCACATGAGTTATCCATGCAACATGTGAGTTATCCATGCAGTTGATAATATTAGCACGTGAGTTGTCCGTGCATCACATTAGTTATCCGTGTAACATGTGGATATAGATCCATCCCCCTAGGGTCACCCTCTCATGTTTCTCTCTTGATGGTGTACACGCGAATTGTGAGAAATTGACGGGCTTCTAGTTGATGAGCTCTAGGAGAGTTGGTTATTGTAATTTTGAACGGGTTGCACGCCGCAACATACCTTATTGTTATTTGGATCGGTTTGCATACCATAACGGACTGATACTTGGTTATTATATTTCATCTTTACTTGCAATTTCCTTGACTGTTTACATGATTTACTTGAAAATCTTCCTTATATGCTGGATTGTTGACTGAGTAAACATTTAAAACAAATATTTATGAGCACCTAAGTGGTTTTACATGTAATTTCCTAATTTGATCATATATTTGGTTTATACTTGTTTGAAATTTATGAACTTGTACAGGTGACGAGTGAGTATCATTTACCATTCTTGCTTCTATTATCTCGCCGATGTTAGTTATGATACTTATTGAGTACATGGGGTCGGTTATACTCATACTATACTTTTGCACCTTTTGTGCAGATCTTGGAGCTGATGTTGTTGTGTATGGCGAAAGCTGGCATTGAAAATGTACCTGCATTCCGATTGTAGCTGCCACTTGTCTTTGGTAGCTTTAGATTTGAAAATCTATTTATGTATATTTTTGAACAGATGATGTATTTATTTTGTACTAGCTTTGTAAATTCTAAGTTTTCGAAACTTATGATTTGTACTATTAGTGCTTGGAGAATTGTATAAAATATAGTTATTTTACTTTTTGACTCTTATCATTATTATTAAATTGTGTTTACTGTTAGTTTTCTTACATATTTATAATGTGTGTGGTGGTCAAGATGACTATTAAGATAATTTTTTAATAATATTTGTGAGTTTGATAAGAGCACTGAAGGGGAGGATGTGGAGCCTGCTACCCGATTATGGAAATGGTTAGGAAACTAGCCAAGCAACAAGATAAAAATAAAAAAGTATAAAAAGAATAAGTGTAAAAATCATGAGAATAAAGTCCAAGGTGGAAGAATTGGCTGAAGAGACGGAGTTCCTACAAGAAGATAACTTTGAAGAAGCAGATATAGTGGACCAATCATGGCTAGAGGAAAAAATCACTAATAAAATTTCATGAGTTTCTTTGTAATGGTCTTTCAATTATGGCAGAACAACTGATAGAAGGAAGATTGAGCTCAGGCAAGAGATAGACCAATTTGACTCAAATATCTATGACCTGCAGACTCAATTAAATAAAAAGGTTGAGGCGTTTGATGCCCAACAATCAATTTTCGTGGATATTGGCCATGTTGTGGAGCAGAAAGTGGAGCTCCAACCTTTCAACCAAAATATTGCTGATAATGCCAAGGCTGCCGAAGTGCACAAAAGTGAGGATGTAAAAAATAAAGCGATTTTAGAGTTGGAGTATATTCGATCTCATTCTAACCATTTTTCAACATTAAATTTGGTTGGTGACATGAGAATTGATCCAGGATCATCCAAGCCTATGGAGGAGTCTAGAGATGAGGGAAAAAGTATATATTCTTAGATTTTCCATGCCAAGGAGACAGAATAACTTCCCTCACTTAAAGACCGAGAAGTGCAAGATGCAATATTATTTACTTCGTTCTTTTGTTTTTGTACCACCAACCCGAGACCATAACCGCAAGCTTGAACTAAAATTGGGGATACAATTTATTTCTTTGAGGTGGAGAAAAAAAATGGTGAAGATGGTATAAATCATGTCACGACTATAAATAAGGCACTAGTTGGGAGGTAACCCAATCTACTGCTTCTTTTTATTTTTGTTAATTTTTTTGTGTTATTTTTGTAGCGTTGTTTTTGTGTGTTGTAGGAGTAGACACATGGAGTCAAAGCTAATAGGAAGTATGCAAAAGCGAGCAGGTAGTTGGAACTAAGTGTGGGGTGCCCGCACATAAGTTCATGCCTGAGAGAAGTCTGAATACCCCGTGAGCTGTGATTGCTTCGGCCTTTGGCCTCTCAGGGAGTCTCTTTTATCCTCTTGTTATATATGATGATCATTGAGAGCTATGTACAATTTTAACTTTTAAGTGTAAAGTGGGGAGATTGTCTGAGTAATTTATTTTGATTATTTTAGCTTAGTTTTAGTACTCTTTTGTAGCTTAGTGATTGATAAAAAAAAGAGAAAAAAAAATGAAAAACACTGAAATAGAAAAAAAAATATATTGAATTTTCCTAACGATGGATTTCATGGACAAATTTCTTGGGGGATTAAGGTCCCATGAAAAAAAATTAAAAAACAATTCTTTTTTTGTTTTTAGTTAGTCATAAATAGGTAATCATCCTTCTTGATTTTTTTTTGAATATCAGTCCTTTTTCAGGGAATGAATTTTTTGAACCGGGTACTTTTTATTTTTAGAGTAGTGTATGATATAAAGACTCAGGCTGAATTTGACACACTTGGTTACTTGTTTGATGTCAAAAGAGTCAGACTTGGTCTTATGGATTATAACTTTCCCCATAAGTTTTGAGAACTACTTGTTCCTTGAAAATTAAGTAGCTTGTTTTGTGACACTTAGGCTCATTTTCTTGACTCTTGTGCTAACCGATGTGCATTGTGCATTAAAATTGTGGCCTAGCTTTATACTGACTTTGATTGAGAGTTGGAATGTCACCGTCCCAATTGAATCATATGCCAATGTGTGGGGAGATTTGTACGTAGTTTTATGTAGTCCATTTGTGTCTGGAACTTGCTCTGCATGTGAGTTGAAGCGAAATCCTAGGGTTTCCTCAACTTAATAAGTGATTTTAGACCTTTCTTGACCTGTTTGAGATCCTACCTTGTGTTATTTGACCCAAGTTAGCCCCGTTGAGCCTAATTCCTTTTATTTAGTAGCCATGTTGCAAGTTTTGACCTTTTTTGTGCTAGATTATCTGTCTTTCAAACCCTATTTCCTTGAGCACTTATAAATGCACAATGAGTGAATAGCTAAAGTTGAAGTAAAAGGCTGGCTGAGATATGAATTAAACCCTTAAAAGGTGGACGGCTAAGGAAGAATAAAGTTTTATTTACAATGAGGAACGCATATTGTTGAAATAAAAAGAAGATAAGAAAGAAAAAATGCATGAGAAAAAATGTGTTGAAAAAGAAACAAAAGAAGGGCGTCCTTGTTGCATAAAAGTGAAAGAAGAAAAAAAATAAAGGGAAAGATTGGGTGTTGAGAAAAATCTATAAAAGGTAGGCACTTGAAGAAAGAGGAATTGTGCTATTATTTATTATATTGTGCTTGGGGAAGCTTAGTCACTATTGTCCATATCTATCCTGCCTGTGTCTTAGGCTCTTAGCGTACATTACAATCCTTAAAAAGTTCTAATTTATTCTAGGCTTAGTGTGCCTACATTATGTAAAATTTACATAATGGACAAGCACGTGGTACCTTTTATGTGCATGTTTCTTTGAAAGAATGAGTGATTTCTTCCATTGATTGGAGTCCTAAAATTACATTCGAGTTTTATTTGAGTGTGTGGACTATCCCTCTTTATTTTATGGTGAGAGCATATGTTTCATGATGCATATATGACTTTACTAGGCTCTTCAGTCAGAGTAAGTAAGTTGGCCTAAATATAGTTATGCTAGCAAGTCAGTTGCTGAGGTCGAGATGTCCCGAATTTGCTATTTTATTCTTTTGAACTGTTCGATATTGTGCTGGGCATATTTTCAAAATGGGAAGGTAAGTTAAAAAATGTATATGCAAAGGGCTAATTGTTGGTATTAACCAAAGTCGTGGGTGTATTTGAATTTAATTAAAAAGCTGTGGCTTGATAGTTATGAGCTTAATTTTGTTTGATCTAATATAGGTTAATATTACTTTGCTCGAGGATGAACAAAGATTTAAGTGGGGGTGATGATATTCGGCATAATTATATATATTTTACCGTTACTTTACCCATATTTTGACCACTTTTTGGTGCTATTTGATGTTGAAAATATCCAATATATGTTAATTATTGATTTTTTTACTAATTAAGCTGTGTGTGATGATTTAGGATATTTAAAGTGCAAAAATTTGATGAAAAGATGCTCCATCTATAGGAGAAGAAGTTGGATACGTAGGAAAAAAATGCCATTTGAAGCACCCTTAGCCGTGAAGTCTCAAGAAAGCATTCACCTTAGTATCCGCACCTGGGGGTAACAAAATTTAAGGAACAAAGGGTGGACGCGAAACATCCACCCCATCATCCGATGCAGAGAAGTTCAAGCTGAAGCGGATGGGAAGAATCCAGCTTAGCATCAATCCCTGAAGCTCACTTGGAAAAGGAAAAGTAAAACATTGGCCCACAACCTTTGTATATATAAAGGAAAAATACCTCTTTTAGGTCATCTAACACACTAGGAAGCAGAGAAAAGCCATCATAAAGTTTAAAAACCGTGGAATTCATCTTGAGTTCTTCTTTTTTCCTTCTTTTAATGATTTTTATGTATTCTTGATAATTAATTGAGATTGCTACATAACTATGCGTGGCTAAACTCGTTTATTCTGGGTTTATGTTTACATAAATGTTGATGTTCGAATATTGATTTGACCAGTTGATTTATCATATTGGGTTATTTATTAATATCTTAGCCTAATTATTTTATTGCCTAACTAACACTAAAATATTATATATGAATCCTGAGTTAAACTTGAAAGAGGTAATTTTTGATTGCAATAGTATTGAATAGAGCGCGATCTTGAACCTAGTCATTGGGGAATTGATTTGAAAATATGGATACAAATATACCTATTTTTCATGATTAGTCAATTATAAAAGAGATTATTAATGTGTTTTCTCAAATCTCTCCTCGATTTGCATGCGCTGTCCAGACGCGATTCTGGAAAGCCTTTATTTGGAAAATTTATGAAATAATAATTTCGGCTTAAAAAGTTAATTTTGGTTGATTTCGGTAAATATTTTAGGTAAACGGACCCCGACCATAATTTGACGGTCCCTGTAGGTCAGTTGAAAAATACGGGACCTAGGCGTATGCCCGAAATCGAATTCCGAGGTCCTAAGCCCGAGAAATAAATTTTTTATGAAAATTGTAAGACTGAAAATCTAAGGAAATAAAGAGAATGATTAATGTGGGATCTCATTGGTATGGAGACAGTATTTTGGTTTCGGAGCCCGATATAGGTTTGATATAGTATTTAAGTCATGTCTATAAAATTTGGTGAAAAACGGAGTTGATTTGACGTGATTCGGACCTTTTGTAAGTTTTGAAATTTTCTTGAAACTTTCATACAATTCGATACTAAATTCGTAGTTATCGGTGTTATTTTGGCGATTTGATTATACGAGCAAGTTCGTATAATATTTTTAGACTTGTGTGCATGTTTGGGTTGGAGCCCCGAGGGCTCGGGTGAGTCTCGGTTAGGCTACAGAGTGATTAGGAACTTAGAGGATATTGCTGGTATGGTTCAGCTTGTTGCAGTCCACTGATCTCGCAATTGCGAGAGCAGTCATCATAATTGTGAGCCCTGCAGGGTTTGCATTTGTGAGCCTTTCATCGCAATTGCGATTGGAAGGCTGGGTCGGCAGTGTTCGCAAATGCGAACAAACCTTTGCAATTGTGAAGGAGGACTGGGAGGGGTATGATCACAAATGCGATCTTCTACTTACTTTTGTGAGGAACAAATTTCGCAAATGCGACCCTTTTCTCGCATTTGCGAAGGAAGCAGGATCGGGAAGGGCTTCACAATTTCGATGGCTCCTTTGCATTTGCGAGCTTCGCATTTGCGAAGCGCAGGTCGCAAATGCGACATCTGCAGCTGATAACTTTGGACTTGGATGGGATTTCTTATTCATTCTTCCATTTTTCAAAACCTAAACTTCAATGGGTGATTTTCAAAGGCTATTTCTTCCCCAAATCATAGATAGAGGATTCTTAACTCATTTCTTTCAATCTATTTCACCTTTTTACAAGATTTTATCCAAGAATCTAGGGTTTTTCATGGTGGAATTGGGTATTTTTGGGTAGAACTTAGAAATTTCAAAATTTGGGAATTTTGACCTCAAATTGAGGTCGGATTCCAAAATTAATTGTATATCCGGACTCGGGGGTGAATGGGTAATCAAATTTTAGTCCGAATTTCAAGTTTTGACCAAGCGGTCCCGAGGTCAGTTTTTGACTTTTTGGGAAAAATGTTGGGAAACTTATAATTTTGCATTGGAACTGATTTTTCTAGCGGTAATTGATGTTATTAAGTTAATTATGACTAAATACAAGTGGATTGGATGAGGAATCGAGAGGTAAAGCGGTAATTGAGCTTTGAATTATCCGTTGAATTGAGGTAAGTGTTTGGTCTAACTTTGACTCGAGGGATTAGGGATCCTCGACTTAATTGCTATGTGAAATTCCATGTGTGTGGCGTATAGGTATGGTGACGAGTACCTATGTGCTGCCAAATTATCTGTTTAACCTGTTCCCTTCCCCGTTCCTAATATAGTGCTTTCCTGTCTTAACTGTGACATGCTTAATGATGCTTCCATGTCTAATTGCTTCTTGATAGATGTTGTTTTCTTTATTGAAAATATAAATTTTTTTCGTTGTTTCATTGTGTTACATTATTGGTTTATTGGTGTTTCATGATATATGTTGGTTGGTTTCGCTGTATAGTAATAATCGATGAGATTTCATAATTGGATAGATTTCTGTTTGGTTTGGTTTGAGGAATACCTATTGTGGAGGGTTTGAAATAAATTGTGAAATACTTGTTCTTATTGTGTTGTTGGTCTGATATGATAGGATCCGGTTGCACGCTGCAACATGAGGAATAAGGGTGAAATGTGATTGTCTAGTAGGATCGGGTTGCACGCCGCAACAAGGAGTAATAAGGGAGGACATGTAGGATCGGGTTGCATGCCGCAACAAGAGAAATATGGGTGATATATTGAGGAGTAATAAGGGTGGACAGGTGGGATCGGGTTGCATGCTGTAACAAGGAGTAATTTGGGTGAATGCTCATATTGTTACTGATTATATGATGGGATAGGGATGCACCACATTATTTATTGTTTATGTACTCTTCTGTTGCTGTGATTTATTTTTGTAGTATCGTAATTCTCTTAAGGATTGGTTATAGTTGAGTACTGGCAAGATGTTTGGGTTCCGTATTTACTTTATTGCAAGTTACTATTCCAATTTGTTCTGTATTTCCCTTTTGCTTTGTTATATAATGTTGAAGGATATATTGTTTATGCCCCGCCGTAGCCTCGTCACTACCTCGTCTAGTTAGGCTCCGCACTTACATGTACATGTGGTTGGTTTTACTGATACTGCACTCTGCACTTTCTGTGCAGATTTTGGAGCTGGTTGTGGCTGATCGAGAAGTCGGTTGCATGCATTCACCTAGGAGACCTAAGGCAGTCCTGTAGGCATCCGTAGGCCCTGGCATCCCCTCCTATGTTTTCCTCATTTATATTTTATCTTCCTTCGATACAGATGTATTTTTCTTTCAAACCCGTACTTGTAGTTATTCATAGAATGTTCGTGGGTTGTGACACCAGTTTCTATCCAGCTCGGACTCGCTTTTTTGAGCTTTGGCCAAAGCAGTCGAGATCAACCTCACATTGTTTCGGCTCACCCTTGAACTTTGTAACATCATACACGTGAAATAATGACACGTCAGTGGAAGAGAAAAACAAAAGGGAGAAAAAACTTGCAATAGATAGGTCAGGTGTTTACCCAAAAAAAGAGACGTTGGGCCTCTTCAAAAATGGAGGACGCATCATTGAAGTCATCGAATCCCTCAACTCCAACATAGCAGCTCTAGAAGGGATCATCCGTGATGACCTTACTTGGGTCGGGCATATGCAAAGTGTTGGCTTCCTCGATTGCTTCCCCAGAATAAGTTGGCAATGAAAGAGAATGACCTAATGTCGCGGCCCCGAGCTCTTCACTTGGGGCATTCTCATTAACCTCGGGGGCCTCAACATTTACCCCCTCTGGTATAGTTGTTGAAAACGGAGGGAAAATCTCAACTTCCGGGGATACGGGGGCCTTGCCCATCTGTTCCCTTCGGGCATCCTCACCACAAGGTGGATTTTCTAGTTTGGAAGGCTTGACGGCCTCGACTAACCTCCCGGTCTGAGTCATCAACGCCGATTCTTCCCCATCATTTTCCTCACCATCCAAGGAGTCATGGGCTGAGTTTGTGCCCATTTGAGCAATCCTTTTTTGTAGCCTTCGAGTAGAGGTTTTCTTGTCTTAGAGGTCTTCGGGATCCGAGACCTTCTTTCTTTAATTATCCTTCTCGGGCTTTGGATTTGAAGGCTTGGTAATTTCCCCGAGTGGGGATGGCCTTATCTCAGTTGCATCTCCAAGGCCGTGGTTCTTGGCCTCCCATCGGCCCTTCGCTAATTCACGCCACTTACGCTTATCATAAAAGGATGTGGCAGCTAGCTTCCTGACCCAAGCCTTGAGGTCGGGCACCGCCAAGGGCACCCAAGCGTCAACTGCCAAATGAGTAAGCTATGAAAAATGTAAGAACAAGAATCGATACAAAGGGAAATGCGGACTCCATTTACGGTTAAAATTCCACCTCTCCGGGAACGGTATTTTTTCTTCAGGGATGATGTTCGAAGTCCTGAATGTAACAAATTGGCTCATCCAACCTTGATCTTTTGTTTTATCGGTACTATCGAAGAAGGACTTCGTGGTTCGATGTTGCAGCTGATAAGCCCTCGGAATAATTGGGGCCGATACAATCAAACTAAGTGGCTGAGGGTGAATTTTAAACCTTCGGCCTTCCCAGAGAAGTACCGTAACATGATCATGATACACCGGACCGAAGGGTGGATTTGGTTGAGGGTGACTTTGTATGTCTTGCAGAAGTCGATCACCACCGGATCGAGGGGGCCTAGTGTGAAGGTATAAGTGTAAACACTCAAAAACCCTTCCTTATGGGTAGTTATGCTTTCATCAGGCTCGATATTCCTTCCTTACTTCCTTGACAAGCTGCATGGTTATCATTCCTTCCTTACATCACGACACATGCTCGCATCGGCCCTCGACATTTGGAGGATTCTCAATACTAAAGTTCTTCTTAATAATGCAATCACCAGGGGTGATCTCTTCAAGTGTCATCGGCACCACCAGTTTGGCCGGCTGGGAGGCGGAGGAAGATGATGTTTTATCCTTTTTAGGGATCGTCTTGGAAGTTTTGGCCATGGTTATAAGGTAAGAAGACGGGTGAACTGGGATGTAGTGTTTCCGGCTAAAGATTGGTGTTTTACATCGTTTAAAGAGGCGGAGGAAACAGAAGATTGAAGAGATGAGGATTGGAAAAGATTAAAGAAAGGTAAAGTTGTTTACTAAACAAAGACGCCCCATATTTATAGAGGGGCAGCGACTGGTCGAAGGCATTAATGGACGACCAACACTGGCATACATTTAATGTCTTTGGGAAGCGGGCCAACGGGATATTTTGATCACTTCAAACGTTAGCTTCACAAGGATGGCGTCATAACTAGAGGTTCGAGAAAATCGAGGTTACAATTGTTTCATATCTTCCATTCTAAGAAATGCGGGGACTATCCGTATACAATCAAAATCGAGGGAGCATGATTTTGAAGTCTTAAATCAGGCTATGGGTCCGAGTCTAGGAGGTTCGAAGTGGAGATCAGATCCGGCTAAGGAACTCCCGCCTCTAGGAAGCTGATCGAGGGCCTGGCGCGATTTGCATCGAGGGAGTTGCAATCTCGAAGTCAATCAAGAAAGAGCGGTTATTTCTCAAGGATTCGTGGACCTCAACATTAATTATAGGATAAGGGTTTTACAAAATGGTACAGGTCCGTACTAGACCGTTATACACCTTTACAAATAGAATCATTTACTTTTTATAAGGAATGTACTATATTGGGTAGTTCTCCTCCTATATAAAGGGGACTCCAATCATATTGTAAAGGCATCAGATCATTCATTGCAATAGAACATTCTTATTCTTCTCTTGTTTAGCGTGCTCAACAATTACTTTTCTGCTTTATTGCCTTTATTTTATTGTTCAGACTTTATTACTCTTAGCTGATCTCGAGGTTCCTGGATAATCGAGCTCGAGCCCCCTATAGTTCCAACATCATCAATTTGGTTCTTTATTTCTTCTTACTTAATCTCAATATTACTCATATAATCACTAGTGTGAGCACGCGATTTTTGCCATATATATGAATTATTCCCAAAAATTCAGAAAATAATTTTTCTTTCATTATTTTACGCTTTCGTGAACTTTGTGTTATTTTCTGTTAATTGTTTGCATTTTATTTGTGCATATGAAAAATAAAAAATAATACGCATGGCATTTGCATTTAGGATTTAATTTCATATTTTGGGATTATGTAGTGATTAAATTGGAGACAAGAGGGGTTGCTCTGATGGTAAGCAACCTCCACTTCCAACCATGAGGTTGTGAGTTCGAGTCTCCCCAGGAGCAAGGTGGGAAGTTCTTGGAGGGAAGGATGCCGAGGGTCTATTTGGAAACAGCCTCTCTACCCCAGGGTAGGGGTAAGGTCTGCGTACACACTACCCTCCCCAGACCCCACTAAGTGGGATTATACTGGGTTGCTGTTGTTGTTGTTGTTGTTGTTGTTGTTGTAGTGATTAAATTATTTTAGAACAAAATTTAAAGAAAATAACAAAAATAGTCCATTTTTGCATTTTTAATTGTTAATTGTTGAAATTGTCTTGAGTTTACATTAAATAGGATTTAATCACTTTTTAGGAATTAATTAGTTTCATTTTGGAAATAAATTAGGTCTCTATTTTAAATTTTATATTTTAATAAAATCAGAAAAATATAAATACAAAAAATAAATAAAAGAAATAAAAATGGAAAACAAAGTAATTAATAGTGGGCTGTCTTAGTAAGAGACCCTAATTGGGTCATTTCTCTTTAGTCACGCCCCAACCCAATTTAAAACCACCCCAGGCTACAGCCCAATCCAAAGTACCCGGCCTGCCCCCTTTCTTTTAGTCGAAACGACATCGTTTTACGTCGTTTGATTTGGGCCCTTGATTTCCTCTCATCCGACAGCCTTAATTAATTGTCAATTATACATAAATATGTCCGATAATATGCCTAACCCTAAAAACATTCCTATCATCCTCGTACAGCCATCCTGTAACGCCAACAGCCCACCACCGCCTCCACCACCATCCTCCGCCCTAGCGCCGCCGGCCGGAAATCGCCGCCGGCGGCGGCCAACGTCCAAATCACCTCAAATTTTCACCATTTCTTCTCCTTATCCTCCTCGTCACAGATCCACGACCCACTTCCCTCGAACCCCAACCAAATTCGTCAAATCTTCAAACCAAATTTTCCGGCCATGACTCGACCTTCTCCGTTCACCCTTAAATTAACACCGTAGGACCGCCATAACCTCCTCTATCAAACCCCCAACCCCACCCCTTAAATTTGGCCGGAATCACTCGAATTTTAAATTGAAGTTTTCCGATGAAACCCTAAGTTCCCCAAACTCCGCTAAACTCACACCACATGCTTTCCTTGCTCCCCTCGTTCCTAGTCTGTCATCAAGGGCCATCAAATTTCACCCAAGGTTCACGAATTTCAAATCGCAGAAGCGGTAGAACCCTAGAGCTCCACAAGTGAGTTTTCTTTTGATTATCTCCTCTCCACGAGTAATCGAGGTTTTGTTTGCACTTTTTAATCAATAATTGAATCTGTTTTGCTAAGTTTGATTTTTCTTTTCGTAAAATTAGTTTAATCATATTTTCTATTGTTAATCCGTAGTTAGTGTTCTCGGTCTGGAATTTTGATTAGTTCGATTAATACTTCTACCTGTTTGGCTTTTCTTGTATTCTTCTTTTCATATTGATTTTGTGTTTGTTGATTGCTAATAGATAATAGTAGTTGTTAATCAGAAAATCATTAGTTAGTTAATGTTAAGATGTGGGCTGAAATTTGTGCAGTTGATTAGTTTTCAAAATTAATAATTCGATCTCAATTAATTAGAGAAAGTTTAGGGTAATTATCATAAGTTAGTAATTTCAAGGGGTTTTTAGGGGTAGTTTGGGCATTGGAAATGGCTCAGTTTGTTAAGACATGGTAATTTTAGAACTCAAGTAAGGGTAGTATAGGTATTTAAAATGGCATAGGAATATGCTAGATGAAGGTAGAACCTTCCAGGACATTCCAAATGGGGCTTTAGTGTAAGTTTCAACAATTTTGGTGGTAGTTACTTGGGTAACAAGTTAAAAATTAGAGGATTAAACTGAATACAAAAGAATGACCAATATGGTAAATAGAGGTTTTCAGGGTTGCCCTCTTTGTACCTATAAAAGGGCATCATTGATGCCTTGAAACAGAAGTTTTGGAAGCTCAAAAAAAAAAAACTCCAAAAAAAAACCTCTCTGAAGATCTAGCCTCAAATTTGAATTTCAAATCATTAGAAGTTCAAAGTTCCCTTTAGATCTTAGATTCTGCCCCCAAAAATACAAAAACAGACAGAAAGAAAAAAAAACAGTAGAAAATTTGACAAAAACTCTGTTTCATTGAAAGCTTTAGGTTCATTTTGATTTTTTGTTAAATCGATTTTCATCCTCTAGTTCAAAATTTGATGGCTGAAGCTTCAGAGGTTCATTAGACTGATTTCTAGTGGTTTTGAATCCAATTGGGCTAGTTTTGAGTTGAGTTCTGGTCTGTTGAAAGCTTCAAGTGTATTCTAGTCCATTTGCGACTTTATTAGGTATAATTTGATGTTGTTCGTCTATTACTGTGCCTGGGATTAGTTTTATCATTTTGGATTTCAAATTGTCTTCCTGCTACTGTGACCTGCCGTGATACTGCTATTTGCTCAATCTGTTAGCTGATCTCCTCTCCTTCTTACTTGTATCTCAATTTCCAGGTATGTCACTAGAATCAACTGATGTTGGATAATGAATCAGCATGTATGCACATGCTTGAAGTTGAATGATGAAGAACTGTTTGCTTTGGCTTGGAAGTTTCAATTTAGTTGAATTGTCTAAACAACTTTGAACGTGTTAATTGGAACTTAATGGACTGAAACTGTTTGTATTACCTGGACTGTTAAATCTGGATCTGAATTCATTTCTTCTAAACCTGTAGCTTCAATGAAATGTAATTGAACTTCTGTGATATTTGTAGCTTAGAATTGGAATATACAAATTCCTGTATATGTTAAGTCCTGGCGTAATAAACAGCTTTAGTAATAGCCTTAAAAATTTGGTCCTAGAATCACGAGTTCCCTAAGTGAATAATGTTAGTTTGAATAGCATACTGAATAATGTTAGTGAAAGATGTTAGTTCCTAATATTAGTTCTTAAACACTTGATTTGCTTTTCATTAGTTATAAAACTGGTCCGAATGATTCCAGTAGATAAATGAGTGCAATAATCTGAGCTTGGAATTGGGGTCAAAAATGATTTGTCAGCATGTAGATCTTGCTAATTTCGTGTATGCTCTGAGTTGAAGGAAACAAGGAACTAAAAGTAAGATTAGTGTTAAGTTTGGTTAATATGAATAAAATCTGGAGGATTACCGGTATGGAGTTTGGGCTTACAACATAATAGAACATGAGCCCTGCAGATTTGAATCGCTGTTGCAGTTAAATTATTTAATGACATTACTTTGCTTGAAATCGTAGCTGGACAGAACAATTTTTAGAAGTGCATCATTGCTGTTGGGCTCGTTTGGAGTAAGCCCAAATGCTAGGCTTCCTCCCATTTGGCTCCTTTTGTACCTGGGCCAAAGCATGCGATTGGTTGAATGCATATGGGTTCATGGACCCAAGTGTAACAATTATTAAACAATAATAATTAGTTAGGGCTTTTCTTTTATTGTTAGAGACAAATTAAGTAGAGAATTGTAGTTTGCTTTAGGTTTATCCTTTTAAATAATGAAACGAGATGAGCCTCGCTGAACCAAATATATAAGTTGCAGGGCCCTCGATAATTGTTTGTGTTAAAATACTTAGATTTCGGGACGGGCCGTTTAGCGAATTTCACGGCTCTCCCCAAAGATAATAATGCGTTAGTCTCTTTAGGCGCATATTTTAATAACATTACGTTCCTAAATTCGGGTGTACATTTATGTGACCCAAATCCAAATCTCAACGAAGTCGAAATGTGTCAACAACCACGGGTGCATTTATGTGACGTGATTCGAGACACGTTTTTTCACGACGTTGCAATTCTCGTTAAAATAATAACAAAAGAGTTTTACGGTTAAAAAGCACATAAGCTAAAACATGTTTTGAAATCAAATAAATAAGCCGAATATAACAGTTGAGCGACCGTGCTAGAACCACGGAACTTGGGAATGCCTAACACCTTCTCCCGGGTTAACAGAATTCCTTACCTGGATTTCTGGTTCGCGGACTATTAAACAGAGTCAATAATTTCCTCGATTCGGGATTTAATCGGTGACTTGGGACACCATTAATCTCCCAAGTGACGATTCTGAATCTTAATATATAACGAATCCCGTTTCGATTGTCCTTTAATTGGAAAAACTCCTTTGCATCCTTCCGGGGGTGTAGTAGTGAAAAAGGAGGTGTGACAGCTCTGGCGACTCTGCTGGGGACACAAACCCAGAACTTCGGTTCAGGGTTTAAGAATTTGAGCTTAGAATAATTGTTATGTTTGGCTTTATCTGATTTTCCTACATGTTTTCCTGCTAAATGTGCTAAATGCTTTACCGCTTTGATATTATTTGAACTGTATATATAAACTGTGCCGAAACCCTTCTCTTCTCACCTCCGGGGATGTGCTTACAGGTTGAGACTCCCTATTCTGTTAGTGTCATACCTTGAAATAAGAAAGAGGCCGGAAAATTTACTAAGCCGGATGGCCTTTTGGTTCCCGGTACGTAGCCCCCACCTCGACTCGAGTTGTCCGCTCGGTTACACAGTCTTGAACATATACCCAGGTTTTGAACCTAGAATAACTTGACTCCATGCCGGATCCCTAATAGGAGCGCTTATTTGCATCACGTGCATATGACTTAGGGGACTCAACACAGGGTTGGGTCCGTCTAGGACAGGTAACCGGATACGAAACAGACCACCTTGATGCATCCTACATGTTGCATGTACATTTATTTGTCTCGGACCCGCATGCTGACCGGCTTGAATATTTGGAAAAATTGAAAAAAGAGGAATATCAGTGTAGAGAGTTAATTACTTGTTTTAGAAAAACAACCAATGTCGAAATAGAGTCAAAACTCTGCCGAATTTTTGAGGAAAGTGAAAAAAAAAGGGAAAAAGGAAAATTTGTTCTATTTGTTAGTAATAAAAGATAAAAGAAAACAAAAGAGTTTTATTTTCAAATATCTTGTTGAAAAGAAATATAAAAAGAGTCCTGTTTTTTCGAAATAGTGTATTTGTCAAAAAGAGTCTTGTTCTCGAAACTAGTTAGTTTATTTGCCCGAACTACGTTGGTTTGATTCTCACCAGATGTGAGATACGTAGACAACCCTCATCGGGTCCGACCATCCCTTTTAAAAAATAGCCAAATAATTGTTGCCAAAATAAGTCGGGCGATGCCATTCTTGTTAAAAATAAGCCGAATGTCCCTAAAAGGGCGTCGGAAGGCTGTTTTTGCAAGAACAACCATCCTGAGTCATTTTTTAATGATTTGCGGGCACATCCTTAAAATCTTCATCCGAAGTGCTGAAAGGCCGTATTTGCAAAACCGGGTTTGTTTTTTAAATTTGAAATTTGAATGAAAAGAATAGTGTCATTTTTGCTTTTAGGTCAAAATAAGTGATTAAATCACCTTAATAAATGTGCAGGATGAGCACGACTCAAAATGAACCTTTCTCAATCATGCATAAAATCTCTTTAGAGTTACGTCTGTGGTGGAACGATTTAGGAGGAAAAGGGCAAGATGAAGTCAAGAAATATTTGAAAGGGATTACCGGTTTGCTAGAGATTGTGTCTCGGGGAGATATTATCAGAGCACTAGTTACGTGTTGGGACCTGTCACATAACGTGTTCCATTTTTCAGACTTTGAGCTTACCCCGACATTAGAGGAAATAATTAGCTACATCGGAAAAGATGAGGTTCCTTTAAGGCACAAGTACTTGGTTGCCCCTAGAACTGTAGCTATACACAGATTCTTAGACTCTCTGAAGATATTCAGGACGGTTCATAACACAGATTTGGTGAATGGATTTTGCACTCCACACTTCATATACCACAGATATGGCCACATCGGGGGGTTTAACAACCCGGAAAGCAAGATATGTAGCAAAGGGAACCGCCAAAAATGGGAGGAACATAGACGTGTCGCTTTCATGGTGGTCTTTTTGGGGCTTTTGGTCTTCCCAAGGAAGGATGGTAACATCGACATAAAATTCGCGGGGGTCGTCAGCACTTTAATGAATCAAGCCAAAAGCACCCTGGCACCTATGATATTAGCCGACATCTTCCGTGCT
>MU787733.1:70665-86141 GCA_026770625.1 Nicotiana glauca | reverse complement strand
GCTAAACCAACCACCCCACACTTTAACTTTTACAAAGTTCATAACAATTCAAGTGCTCATGAGAGGTGAAAAGGTAAAAATAGATAGTTAATTTAAACAAATGGGTAAGGCTTGTAATGTGGTTGCCAAAGAAAAAGGATTATAGGCTCAAATGGGTTAACTACGATACATAACAATTAGGTGGGTAAAATATACATATCTGGCTCAACAAGAAAATGCCTATATCACTTCCAAGACTGAACAACACTACTATTTCGCTTTGCAAACACACAAGGCAAGTTCTAGGCATCAAATGCAATGCAATTAGTAACACAAAACCTTACACACACATGGGACATAGCTCACTCAGGATTGGATTCATAGACACTCTAGTCAAAGCAGTTAAGCAAAGTTAAGAACACACAATTTAAGGTACTTCTATAAGAGTCAAAAACTTAGCCTAAGCGTCACAACCAAAGTAATAAGTATTCTCAAGGCATAGCAAAGTCAAGAGATATTGCTTCAATTCAAAGCACAACACAATGGCTCTTATTCCCAAAAAAAAAACTAACTACACCCGGTTCAAATAAAACCCTTGGAAGAGAACCGTGATCCAAAGAAAAACCAAGGGGGAATTACTACACTACCTAAAACAAAACCAAAAATCTTTTTGGTATTTTCTTTAGACTTACTTCTCTCAAGAAAACTATCTAGAGATTCGTCATCACGAAAAGTCCAATCTTTAAAAAAACAAACATAGCTAAAGTAGCATGAAAAGTCACCCAGACAATCTCCTCACCCCACAATTAAAATTGTGCATTGTCCCCAATGCACATCCATACATACAAGAGGGTAAAAAAAACTACCTGGTAGGCCAAAGGCCGAAGCACTAGCAGTTCATGTGTACTCAGACTTCTCCCAGCTTGGTCCTTCGTGCGGGTACCTCACACTTAGTTCCAACCATTTCTTTTGTTGGTGCATCCTTCCAATACCTTTACTTTCCATGCTCCTAGAAAATAAAAAATTAACAATACAAAATAATATAATTAAAAAAAATAAAAAAATAAATAAACGAAAGCAATAAAGCTGGGTTGCCTCCCAACAAGCGCTTGATTAATGTCGCGGCACGACGCGAATCACTTTTTGCCTCCACCTCGAGCTTATGAATTGAACCCCCAATTTGGCTTCAAGTCTTGGGTTATGCTCCAGGGGTGGTGGAACAAATACAATTGGCCCAAGCAACCATTGTACTATTTTACACTTCTTGGATTTTAGATGAGGTATGTAGTCCCGTCTTTCTGGCAAGTTTGGTAAATTAAGTCCAAAAGACAAGAAATGTATCTTTATAAGATATTCAGAACACTCCAAAGGGTATGTGTTCATTGGCAAATTAGAGGATGGAAGTGTTACTGATATTGAATCGCGAGATGTCACATTTTTGGAAAATGATTTTCCAAAGAAGGGCGAGGTAAAGAATGGAGAGCCTATTTATGAAATGTTGAACTCAGATAGTCAGCAAGTGTCTTCTGACACAGTTGATAATCAAATTGATCAAGATCTTATTCTTGATCCGAGTGGGAGTGCGAGTGGGAACTCTCAATCCTGAAATCCTTCTGACAAACCTGAATTTCAACTACAAAAGAGTGCCAGGAAAAATATACCCAAACGTACTTATGAAATTGAAGATTATATTTTCCTGGTATCTCCCACATAATTGGATGAGCCAAAGTCTGTAACTGAGGCTTTATCGAGCCCTAGAAAAGATGAGTGGATGAAAGCAATGAAAGAAGAATTAGAGTCCATGAAAACCAGCAATGTCTGGGATATAGTTGATCTTCCGCCTGGGCGTAGAGCCATTGGGAACAAATGGGTTCTCAAAGTTAAACACAAAGCGTATTGGTCAATAGAAAGATACAAGGCACGATTGGTGGCAAAAGGCTTTACTCAAGAAGCTGGAATAGATTATGAGAAATTTTTTTTACCAGTTGTGAAGTTTACATCAATTCGCTTACTTTTGGCTATTGTTGCATGTTTGGATTTGGAATTACATCAAATGGACGTGAAGACAGTTTTTCTCAATGGAGAACTAAACGAAGAAATCTACATGGAACAACCTGTAGGCTTCATCGTTAAAGGCCAAGAAAAGAAGGTCTGTAAATTGAAAAGATCTATTTATGGCCTGAAGCAATCTTCAAGGCAATGGTATTTGAGATTTCACAAGGAGGTGATCTCATATGATTTCACCATGATCGATGAAGACCATTGCATTTATATAAAGAAGTCCAATGGGATGTTTTTAATTCTTTCTCTTTATGTGGACGATATTTTATTGCCCGAAAATAATTTGGAGTATTTGAAAACTGTCAAGTCATGGCTTTCAAAGTCATTTGACATGAAAGACATGGGCGAGGCAGATTATATCCTTGGAGTTAAGATCCAAAGAGACTGTTCCAAAAGGTTATTGAGTTTATCTCAAGAAACTTATATAAAGAAAATTTTGGAGCGTTTTCGCATGAATAATTGCAAATCCATGGATACTCCTATAGCGAGAGGTGAAACTTTAAGCCTAGAAATGTGTCCCAAGACAGAAAATGAAAAGGAAGACATGTCTCGTGTTCCGTATTCAAGTGCTATCATGAGCTTGATGTACGCTATGATGTGTACTCGCCCAGACATTTGTTATGTCGTAGGTCTGGTTATCAGGTATCAATCCAATCTTGGAACTGATCATTGGAAAACTGTAAAGAGAATTTTCAGATACCTGAAGGGAACTACAGATTATTCACTATGTTATAGTGGAAATGGTTTATACTTGAGAGGATATACAGATGTGGATTGGGCTGGTGATCTGAATGATAGAATGTCAATATCCGGTTATGCCTTCTTACTTAATGGTGGTGCTATATCATGGAAAAGTAAGAAACAAACCTGTACAGCCCTTTCAACAATGGAAGCTGAGTTCGTAGCTTGTGTGTCTGCAGTACAAGAAGCTGTTTGGTTGAAGAGATTCTTTGAGCATTTGGATATTGCAAAGAACTCTCAAGGTGCCATGACTCTATATTGTGATAGTCAAGCGGCTATTGCATATACAAAGCGGCTATTGCATATACAAAAGATCCAAAGTATCACAGCAAGACCAAACACATTGACATCAAGTATAACTTTATAAGAGACATGGTAGCAAGTGGAGAGATAAATTTACAGTATATTCCTACGCAAAGCATGATAGCTGATCCTTTTATAAAGGCGATATCTAGAGACCTATTTGAGAAATATTTTATGGCTCTAGGTTTGCGAAAGATATGAACATATTTATGTATTGTAAAATGACCTTAGTATTATAATATGCTCATCAATATTTAACTCTTGAATTTGTGCTTATATCTCATATGCATGTGATGAATATTTTTTGATAAAGTGTGTCGAACAAGTCGCGAGATTGGCTCTCTCACATGAGCAATCGCCTCTTACGTTAAGAATCGTGAAGAGATGAGACCTTATAGAACCTTGGATAATGTGAGCTTATATTCACTTGTAGAGGTCGATCATGACAACTAATCAGACTTACGAATTTTATAATTCGATTATGACTTGATTTGTAAGCCAGATATGAGTTTCTCAAAGCAGATGGTTTGAGGATTATTGAAGTGAGAAATTTGGGTTAGACACTTGAACGTATCTAGTCCAAGATCTGTACGGTGTTGGATGATTAAAATAATACGACACACGCACCAATATAAGATGAGAACACCGTAACATGTGTTTCATACCACGTGTGCTATCGACCATGGGATAATGGAAGAATGAATCCCTGCTTCTTCATTGTGTGAGATCCCAAAGAAGTTAGAGTAACTTTTATTGAAATACCCTTTGGCCTTTTACTATTTCTTGAAGTGCCAATCAGTGTTGCTATTTTAGCATGTCACTAATAGCCATGAGTGATTCGGCAATGCAGTGCATGTCTGGGAAAGCAGTTGATTTGGAATGGAAGATTCGAGTAGAAAGGGAAGACGACTAAAAATTAGTAATTTAACTTGTATTCATAGGTCGACCATTACACTTACCATGAGGGTATTGGGTGTAATTATGCATACAATGTTATATGAGAACTCGAGTTTGCCTCTTTTGAGGGTGAGGGATCGAATAAGTAGCTATTGCAATAGCGAATGATGTCTGGGGTATTGCGAGTAATAATATCCTCATGCTAGTAGTGAATCCTTTCCATATGTTAGTGGATTTCTACATAGAGATTTAATACAACCTTTAATTGGTTTTGGAATATTATAGCTCTTTGTGCTCGCAGTTCGCACCAACTATTTACCAGCATGTAAGGTGTGTCAAAGACATCGGTCCAGCCCACTATGAGCGAAATGGAAGATGTTGGATTATGGGTCATGGATCGCTCCATGTGGGCTGGCCCGACCCAGTTAGGAGAGATAAGGGAGAGAGGTTAAGAGAAGTTACCACTAGACCACAACCTCTCCACTAAACTGAACGTGGGTGAGTGGTGGGTTTCTTCCTCAACCGCTATTTTCTCTGCCTATTTATATGAAGGAGATAACATAGAACAATAATGGGTAAGTTTTTTTTTTCTCTAACGTAAGAATTTTCTCTGAATATCATCTTATCCCAACGAAAAACACACACAAGCAAGGGCATCTAATTGGTGGAAGATTAACTTTGTTTCTTAGTGATTCAAAGTTCAGTTTGGGGTAATTGTTTCGGTGGTGAGTTTAACAATTCTTCCACTGCGTTGACATATACGCTAATGTTGTTCTCACCCCGCGATTATTAATCTTACAGTTCCATAACAGCACCAACAGTAGCAGAAGAAAGAAGAAAAAAAAGAAGAATAATAAAACGAAGGAGGAGGAGAAAGAGAGCTGAAGTTATTTAAAAAGTGGGTACATGTTAAAAGTTAAAAAAAAAGGTATATGTTAAATGGGGGCGACCAAATAGGGCGCCCCGTGAAATTTTTACGCTCTTGGAGGAAAGGATGTCGAGGGTCTATCGGAAACAGTCTCTCTACCCCAAGGTAGGGGTAAGTCTGCGTATAACCCTTCCCAGACCCCACTAGTAAAATTATACTAGGTTGTTGTTATTATTGTTGTAATACTAAAAGCAATTAAGCCGATAACGTATGATAGAAAAAAAAAATTAAGATAAACCATATGACGAGCGACATTGTAATTTTTTAAATTATTTTTCTTGTTTTATACGCAAAGTTGATATTAAAAATCAAATTTTGAAGAAAAAAGAAATATCAAAATATTTTCTACAAATATCTTTTTTTTTCCTTCTATTTATTAATTAACGACTTAATTTTTTTGACCCATCATTTTTTTTCCTTTCGTTTTTTTTTTTTGGCCATCTTATCTTTCCTTTCATTTATATGATTTCTTCTCCTTTTTTTTTGTTTTCAAAGGAAATATCAGTTTGCTTAATGTCCTACTTTAAAGTGAGAATTTCAAGTATTAAATCTATATACATTAGTTCATTGAGGAAGGAAATTATATTTATTATACATGATTCAAATAGGAATTCTTTTTACATAAATAATCTTATTCTAATTTAATTCTTAAATATTAGAATTTCATATATAATTCTAATAATAAAAGACTTGATACTCATAATTTTATTTGATTTTAAAGTTATAAATACTAATAAATTTATTAAATGACTATTTTATCAAATACAAAATATATTTTAAAATCTAAAAAAGGCGAACGATATTTTTCGCTAAGGAATAAATAATGGGAAAAGTTTGATCAAGTTGCTATGTTTACGCTTTTAAGAGAAACAATATAAATAAGGGGGATTTTACCTCTAAGAAATTGATACGACCAAAGATCGTTTCCATAATGTATTTTGTTCAGTTATTACATTCCTACTTAGTTTTACATTTTTTTGTTACTTTTTCACATAAGGAAGGTTTCGTAAATATACATAATTTAGATGATTTTGTATTCCTAAATATTAGGAGGAACAACTATTTCTAAAATATTAGGTTAAAATTAAACGACTATTTTACATAGTGTGAAATCGATTTTTTAAAGGATATATAAGACGAACGACATTTTGCTAAGAGATTTCATACTTTTAATATAATATAGATATAAATATATATACATATTTCATATAAAAGTTACTCGGTTGCTGGAATCACTTTAACCAGTAGTTTGGTAGCTACAACCGTCACCGCATGTATTCTGTGTACAGAATGATAAGAAAGACAAATGGAGAAAGAAGATGAATTAAAAGCTTCTAAATATCATGTGGGAAAGAGGTAGTTGAGAACATTTTGGATCAACTTTTTCGGAAAAGTTTTACAAGAATTGACATCGCCATGCTGATGTTTTCTCTTTTTAATTTTTGTTTTGTTTTGGAAACAAATGAAATCATTCATGACAATTGGAAATGTCAAATCTTGGTATATTGGCCATTTGGACCGAGGTTAAGTAGGATGCTAAGTCCTGTGTCCAAAAGGAAGCCATATTCATATAATTTGTGTAAATATCAATGCGAGTAAGTTTTTACCGTCAGATTAGAATATTGGATTCAGCAGTCACCAAGCAAGCCAGTCTTTGATGATCAAAGCGCGATAATGCCTACCACACCAGACTCGCCTTAGCTCTTACATGGATGCAAAAGTAAGAAGACATGTTCATTACAAAAAATCGAAATTATTGCGACGGTTAAATAACTGGGATTCATCAAAACCGCCACAATATATATCATAATATGGCGATGTTCCAGACGTCATTAATGCATATGTTAAAATGGCATTTTTTTTACAATTACGGCTGTTCAAAACCGCCACTAATGTCTAATATTAAGAACTTTGTTAAAAACATTAAGCCATCAAACAGACGGTTTCTTTCTCTCTAAACCACATACCTTTGTCGCATCTCCTTTTTCTCGCGAAATTGGGTTTATGACATTTGGGTATAGGATAACTCGTTCCTTTTGGGAATTGGGTTTTGTATTTTTTGAAGAGTCGCCACCTAATGATTTAAGGTGCATTAGGACACCATTGGGGTTCAATTCCAAGTTCCATTTGAATAACTAGAGATAGTGTAAGGGCTTGAAGTTATCACAAGTAGAAGGAGTGAGGCACCCCTCAGGATCCACTAGTGTGGTTCCCGGCCAGACAATTATTGTGAATTTAGCAAACAGACAAGTGCGGGCTTAAATAGTAGAGGATTTAAATTTACACACATAAAGAAAGAACAAATAAAAAACGAGTTTTAAAAGGAGTTTGCAGGGGGGGGGGAGGTCCTACATTTAAATTTAATATGAATCACGTCAATGTAATACCCAGTAATCACTCCTCAAAAGAGGGGCTACACGTGGCATTAGCGCACCGATCACCATATCCGTATCTATCCTTCCCACCCCGTTTGGGTATTAAAGTACGGATTGGTCTCGATCGCTATTGCATGCTATTACCTGCCCCATTCCTATTAGTCGTGGAGGCATTTAGGACTACTATTCCTAAAGGGAAGGGATATTAGGCTGATTGGTTTCAAAGGATAAAAATCTAAGGTAACATACAAAACACATACTACATGTTGGGGAAATATATAAACAGATGAAGGCTCATATACACTTCCTTGAACAAAAGCACATAACTAGTATGACTTGCACATACTTTTTAGGTCTGATTAAAAAAATACTAAAGACGAGGGGAGCTTGATTATTGAAGCAGGTTTGTTTATTACATTCCGAATCAGGCGTACCTGCCGGTTGTAGCAATTAACAAAAGCGGATTCAATTTTACAATTATTACTCTAAGGCTTGCCTAAGTGTTTAGACGGGGTCCTATAGGCATGATATCTACTTAATTCAGAAGGTGGTGAAACCGTGATAACTAAAAACGAATTATTTAAAATTCTATAGGCATGCTTGCTAAACCTCATTAAAATAAGGGAATTAGATTATTGAAAAAGGTTCAGAATGGACGAATTACAGATGACAGTATCCACTATCGCTGATTTTTACTCTTATGAATATGATATCTAGGATTACTGATTTTAGACTGTTATAGACATAATTGTTGATCTTAAACCTTTGTATACATATTGTTTAAATGAAAAATATCAAACCCTATAGGCATAATATCTTGTAGACAATGGAAACATGCAGGTTCTTGGGAATTCCTACAAGCATGATTTCTATACATTATACGGATATTAACATTCTAATGGGTTATAACTAATTGGACCCTAAAAACATGGTATCTAAACAGTGACAAACATGCAGAATTTTAGATATTCTTATAGGCAGATTATCTAGATGTGAAGCTGAACAAGCAGGATTTAAAGTAAGTCTTATAGATATGGTTTCTAAATGTGATATGAATATGCATAATTAAAAGCAGTCCTAGAGGCATGTTTTCTAAATGCGAATTGAACATGTAGAAAAAGCAGTCATATAAGCAAATTTTCTACCCTTGAGCATGCATAATTACCCAACCCTTTTTCACTAGCCAGCCCCAAATGTTCATTATAAATTATTACAAACCAGAAATACTGAATTACATCAGAAAAGTACAAAGAATAGTTACAACCAGATGAAGCTTGATTCTTGACTTTCTCTATGAGTTATGAAATAAACCACCTTAAAATGCCATTGATCCAAAGACTTTCTCAGACTTGAGTGTGTCAGAGTTCCCTAAGGGCCTCAATAGGACTCCGAGCAGTGCTCACACCCAAGTTACATAACCAGAATAGAGATGAGTGCAGTGTGACGACCCGGCCCGTCGTCACGTGAGTTACCGCCCCGTTTTTCCCGTTTTATGCTTCTATATGTTTCATTATAGGTGGTTGATGAATTTGAAGTAATTCGGATAGAGTTCGGTTAGAGATGAAATAATTAGTCTCTATAAAAGAAAGTTAGTTTGGAAAAGTCAACATGATATTGACTTATGAGTTAGAGGACTCGGAATTGATTTTCGATGATTTGACTAGTTTCGGGTGATGATTTTTGACTTAGGAGCGCAATCAGAATTGAATTTGGAGGTCCGGTGTAGAATTAGGCTTGAATTGGTTAAGTTTGAATTTTGGCGAATTCCGGTGGGTAGGTGAAATTTTGATCCGAGGGTCAAAATGGAATTCCGAGAGTTTCAGTAGCTCTATTATGTGATTTTGGATATTTCTGCAAATTTTCAGGTCATTCGGACATCGTTTGGTTGGGTTTTTGATTGAATGCGCATTTCGGAAGTTTTGATGAAAACTAGGCTTGAATCCGATGTATTTATTGGTGTTAGCATTGTTTGACGTGTTTTGAGGATTGGAATAAGTTTAAATAAGGTTATAGTATGTGTTGGTATTTTTGGTTGAGGTCCCGGGGGCCTCGGTGTGATATCGGGTGGTTAAACGGGAATTTTGGAAGGATGTTGCAGGTCTGAACTTCTGCCTTCTGTTGTTTCCGCATCTGCGGAAAAGGAGCCGCAGAAGCGGTTCTGCAGATGCGGCTATGGTGTCGCAGAAGCGGTCCTCGATGGACCAGTTCAATTCCACAAAAGCGGAAGTTTGAACGCGTAAGCGGTTCCGCAAAAGCGGAAAAAGCACCGCAGAAGTGGTAGCAGGGAAACCGCATAAGCAGATGTATGATCGCAAAAGCGATGCCTGGGGAATTTAGGGAGAACCGCATAAGCGCTCAATAGGCCGCAGAAGCGGTCCCGCATAAGCGAAAATCGCGGAAAGATTTTAATGAACAGTGTTCGCGATTTTCAGAAGTTAAGAAAATATTTGGGACTTCGACTAGGGTTGTTCTTGGGCGATTTTGAGGAGAAATCGAAGGAGCTTCATCAGGTAAGAACTATTAGCCTCGGAATATGTTATTTTGGTGTAAAAACATTGATTAATCACTGAATTTCAAGGATTTAAAGGTTAAAAATGGAGGTTAGGGCTTGAAAACTCAAGAGAGTTAAATATGAGTTTGGAGGGGCAAACGAACTCCGATTTTTTTAAATTTGATATGTATAGACTCGTGACGAGATGAGGAATCCAGTGATGTAAATTTCGGAATTTTTCGAGAAGTGGGCCCGAGGCTCGGGTTTTGCCAACTTCGTGATTTTTAGTATTTTTCGAGTAATTTCGATTGTGTTATGTTTATTTAGCATATAGTAATGTATTCGTTGTGGTTTTGACTAGATTCGACGTGCGAGGAGGTCGATTCAAGAGGAAAGGGCATTGCGGACTAGTCTACGACCGGCTTGAGGTGAGTAATAGATGTAGATGATGACCTGAGGGTTTGAAACCCCGGTATCTCACATTGTGACGCTGTATTGAGGCGAGACACTTACTCTACGGTGAGTGCGGGGTCGTTTGTGGATGAGACTATAGCTTAGTCCATCTGAGTGATGTCTATACTGTGTTATTGACTAGAAATTGGCTGGTAAACATCCTACTTGGATTGTTAAGAATATATTTGGGCTGCGTGCCAACTATTTGGATCCCTTAGGGATTATTATCACTGCTTCCATGATATTGAGAATGTTCCCATGATATCAGTACTGAGTTAAATATTGTCTAAAAAAGAATAGAAATCTTCTAAGGCTTTAATCGCTTAAACTATAATACCTGTTAAATGGAATCGAAAATGGAAATTGATTGTGCCCGTGGGCTTGCTTGCATATATATATTTGGACTGATTGTGGATCGGGCTGCACGCCGCAGCGAATGCTACTATGTCATTGCGCTTGGGCTGTAGGAGCCCCTCCGGAGTCTGAACCCCCACAGTGAGCGCGGGTACCTAATGGATCGGGCTGTACGCTGCATCGGTCATGTGTATTGCATTGCATTCATACATTGATATCTGTCTGTCATTGATCTATTGTTGCTTACTGTTAAATGTGCTAGGAGGATAGTTTCAGCTTTACATTGTGGTATTTCGGGATTTCTTACTTTCAGCCATTATATATGTCTATTACCACTTGTAAGCATGTGATTTTTGCCCTACATGAAGATAACTCCTAAAACTAGACTAAAATAATTTTAATTGATTTTTAGGTATTTTTTCTTTATTTAGTTGCATGTCATACATTTTTAACATTTTTAAAAAATCATAGAAAAAAAACCATAAAAAATGTTNNTTAGTTTAGGTTTTTAATTAATTAAAGAAAGAAAAGAACAACAAAAAGAAGAGGGAAGTGAAAAGGCTTGGTCTTAAACTCAAATTGGCCAAACATTTGAAAAGCCTAAAATATTTTCCCCCCAAAACCTTTCCCAAAATATTTTTCCCTCAAAACCTTCCCCAAAATATTTTTTCCCCAAAACTATTCTCTATACACACCCTATACACCACTATATATACATAAACAATACACTTTAAAAAAGGGAATGAATAAAAAAAATACACAAAAACAGACGGAAAAAAAATAAATAGAGGAAAAACGCCAAAAACACACAAAAAGGAGAAAAGGGCGCACAACATTTTGGAATTTCAAGCTTTCATCTTCATTGTTTTCCAAAAAAAAATGAGAACCAAAAAATAATCGAGCAAGCCTTCTCTGCCCAAAAGTTATAGCTGGTCTGATTTCTATTGCTTCGTTTTCTAAAAATTTCTGGTTGTTTGAGTCGATCCCGGACTTAAATCGAAGTTGTGTTTTGTTTGCGCGTCGCTGGATCCTTCTCGTCTTCGCGCACTTCATTTGGCTCGTGAATACTCTGTTTGGTTGGATGAAAATTAGATTCGAGGTCGCCGGAGGCGTCGAGGTACTGTCCGTTGGTTTTTCCGGTTCGACTTTCACTGACTTCGTTTGAAGCTGCATCGATTTCTGATTGTAATCGTCGCTTCATTTTGATCCATGTAATTGCTGCATTTCAATTAATCGGAAAGCTAATTCTAGGTTACTTCTAATCTCCTTTATTTCATTTTTGATCCGATGTTTGGGGTTGTAACTATTGCGCTGCTATTTTGGATGAATTTGAATTTCACGAGCTACTGATGGCTGTTGATTTTTGACTGGGGAGATTTAGATACTAGTATTATCTTCACAATTTAGTTTAGCCTCAATTGCTAAGTTAATTAAGCAGCAAGCTTTCTCTTGTGCTGATCCAATAGAAATAGCTAGTCTTATTCTAGTCAACATCCTCACTTAATGAAAAGAAAATCATATAGGAGTCTGTGAGACGAGTTTTCTCGTATGAGAGCTTATCCGATTTGCTTCATTTGTTGGTTCATGGAGAAACCATCTCTGTTTGGGTTTAGCGTGATTTATTTCATGGTGTTTCATTTGGTTAGGCAATTTCATGCTCTTGGACGAAAGGGGTTAATGAGTGTATACGTTAATGTGGTTGGCTCAGGTATTTACATTTTGGGGCAAAATCAATATACTATTGGATATTACTTGGTCCACATGCCAATAAGGTTACCAATTAGTCTTTGCTTTTTTTTACTGATTTGCTTTATTTTTTTTTTTTACCATAATCTCTAATTAATTTTAGGAAGTAATTATGAACATTCGTAGTTTGCTATAAGTTGAGTTCGATGTGTCGAAATAGATTGAGGTGCGCCGTGCTAAATAAAATCTCAAAACGCATGGACCTCATTTAGTTAAACTTAATACTTAGAACCCGAGGTGCGCCATTTACCAAATTTCCATGGCCCTCCCAAAGTTAAAACGCCATGATATAAAGTTTGGTTTTGAATTAGGTAGCGGGTTCAAGCTAAAAGGTTTTACCCTTTTGTTTGAATTCGGACTTGAATTCGAGGCCTGAATTTATATTCGTGAATTAATTAACCTTTAGATACAAATAAAAAATAGAAAATTTTTAGTTTGCTTTAGGATTGGCCTTCTAATAATATGAGATGAGCCTCGCCAAATAAAAATACACAATTGCGGGGCCCTCATTATTTACTTACTAAAATACTTAGTATACGGGATAGGCCGTTTAGCGAATTTCATGGCCTTCCCAAAAGATAATAATACGTTAACCGTTTTAGGCGCGATTTTAAATAAACTTACCTTCCTAATACGGGTGTGCATTTCATGCAACCCAAATCCAAATCCGAAAACGTTGAATAAAATGTGTTTAGGATTGTGGGTGCATTTCATGTGACGCGATCCAAAGACACGTTTTAAACGACGTTCAACTTTCTTTTTTTTTTTTAAAAAAAAAATTGAATAAAAACGGTTGGAAGTTAAAATTTGCACTGTAGGTTTAACATGTATTAAAATCAAATATTTTAGCCAAATATAGCAGTTGAGCGACCATGCTAGAACCACGGAACTCGGGAGTGCCTAACACCTTCTCCCGGTTTAACAGAATTCCTTACTCGTATTTCTGGTTCGCGACTGTTAAACAGAGTCAAACCTTCCTCGATTCGGGATTCAAACCGGTGACTTGGAACACCATAAATCTCCCAAGTGGCGACTCTGAATCTTAAATAAAAAACGTATCCCGTTTCGATTGTCCTTAAATTGGAAAAAACTCCTTCTTTATTATATCTCTTCTCGGGGTGTAGTAAAGCCGTAGCCTAAAGCTTCGGAAAAAGGAGGTGTGACAGCTCTGGCGACTCCGCTGGGGAGAAAGAATCCAGAATTTCGGTTCAGGGTTCAAGAATTCGAGCTCAGTCAAATTGTTGTATTTGGCTTTATTTGGTTTTGATACATGTTCCATGCTTTCCGTGCTAAATGCTTATCGCTATAATATTTGTTGAATTGTATATAAATTGTCGCGAATCTCTCCCTCTTTTTGAGTCTTCTACATCATGGAGAAGGGTGCACAGCTTCTCTTCTGTTAGAGTCTTTTTCCCAAATTTAGAACAAGGTTTGGATAAGTTGCAAAGCCGGGCGAGCTTCTGTATCCCCGGTACGCTGCCTCCCCCTTGGCACGAGTTGTCCGCTCGGGTAAACCTGGTCTAGATCAATAAACCTAGGGTTTAAACCTAGAAGAACAATAAACTCATACCGGATCCCTAGTAGGACGCTTATTTGCATCATGTGCATTTTGACTTAGGGGACTCAACACAGGGGTTGGGTCCGTCTAGGACAGGTGACCCGAATTGAAATGACCATACTGATGCATATTACGTGCTACTTGCATTTATTTGCTCGGCTTCGCATGTTGGCCGGCTTGTAAACAATGAGTGAAAAATTATGAAAATAACAGTGTTAGGACTAAGGGAGGGTAATCATTTATTGTAAAAACCCAATGCCCAAATAGTACCGAAATACTGCCGGATTTTTGAAAAAAAATATAGAAAAAGAGAACATATTTGAAAAAATAGAAAGAAATTGTTGGTAAAAAATAGTCTTGATTTTGGCCAATCGGCCCGAACTATGCTTGTTTGATTCTCACCGGATGTGAGATACGTAGGCAACCCTCATCGGGTCCAACCACCCCTTTTGCAAAAAATAGCCAAAAAATGTAAAATTTTAATTTTGTTATAAATAAGTCGGGTGATGCCATTCTTGTTTAAAATAAGCTAAATGTCCCTCAAAAGGACGCCGGAAGGCCGTTTTGCAAGAATAGCCACTTTGAGTCACTTTAAATAATTTGCGGGCACAGCCTTAAAATCTCCCTTGCGAAAATGCTGAAAGGCCGTATCCACAAAATAAAGTTTGGTCATTTAACAACTTTTACAAAAATAGCCACCTTGCTAAATAAGCCATTACATGGCCGGTTTTTCCTAAAATAGCCACAATTGGCATTAAAACTTTCTCAGTCTTGCGTTGGCCGGTGGTGATGCTGAGTGATGCCCCATGGGCCCCAAGATGAAAAATTTTGATGTAATCATAGAGTTTGTAATTTCTTAAACAAAAATTTTGCAAAAACAGCCACTTTGTCAAAATAAGCCATTACATGGCCAATTGTTGTTAAAAAATATTCTCAGTTGACATTGAAACCTTCTCAGTCTTGCGTTGGCCTGTGGCGATGTTGAGTGATGCCCCATGGGCCCCAAGATGAGAAATTTTGATATGTTCTTAATCATTGAGTTTATAGTTTCTTAAACGAAATTTTGCAAAAATAGCCATTTGTCAAAATAAGCCATTACATGGCCAGTTGTTAAAAAATAGTCGCAGTTGACATTGAAACCTTCTCAGTCTTGCGGAAGCCTGTGGCGATGCCGAGTGATGCCCCATGGGCCCCAGGATGTGAAGTTTTGATGTACTCTTGATCCAGTTTTAATCATCGAGTTTGCAGTTGGAGTCGGCTTCTGTAGTTTCCCTTCAAGAAAAACAAAATTTAAAAATCCCAAAAAAATATCTCTTTATTTTTGCATTAATTTGCAAGAACTACGCACGTTCTGATTCATGCGGGGTCATGATACGTAGGCAATCTCCATAAGATTCGATCAGAACCAAAATAAAAAAAAAGCGAAAAGAAAAAAAAATGAAAAAGAAAATTGAAAAAATGCGAAAAGATATTGTTAATAATGAGGACCGACTCAATCCATTCTAACAGGTTTTGTTTTGAATTGTGAAGAAAGTTGAGGTGGTTGGTTGTGGTAAGCTGGAAACACAGGATCCAAATAAAATGATAACT